>JAUZNJ010107949.1:0-20423 GCA_034780135.1 Jordanella pulchra | reverse complement strand
AGAACCAAACTTTATGAATGTTTTTTGTGACAAACAAGTATGTGTTCCGATCACTCTATCACAGAAAAATAAGACGTAGAACTTTTTGGAAACTCAAGACAGCCATGATATTATGTTTTTTACAAGTGTATGTAAACTTTTGACCACAACTGTATGTGTATATATTTATACTTATATTATTTTGTGTTGGTTTGTTGTACATATAGATATGAAAATGTTTGTATATCTGGAGCGTGTAACAAGAGTAATTTCCCTCTGGGATTATTTATCTATTTCTGATTCTGATTCTCTAAAAAAAAAACTGTACGTTAGTTCAAGTGAAGTTAAATGATCATTTTTGATAAGTTTGATCATTTTCAAGTGTACTAAGTTGTAAATTAAGAATATGAAGACTTAAAAAAATGACATGTATTAAAAAAAAGGGGAAAGAAGCTTGATTTGAGTTGAATTATGTTTTAAAAATGTGGTCAAAAGAGGAAAATAAGCAACTGTAGCAGATGCAAAAAAGGGAAAACAACAAAGAGATGAAAAGATAAGGATCCAACAGCTGTGGGGGAGAGGAATTCAAAACACACTCGAAAACATGAACAATATTGGCGTATAAATGGAACATGGAGTATCGCACTGTCTCTGAGTCTGGCTGTCTTTGTCCCTCAGCTTCATCATTCTTCTACATTCTTGTTCAGGCAGCCCTTAACATAAACTAGATTCAAGATGTACGTGTGTGAAACAAGAAAGCACGAAAAAATAATAAGAGGAATAAAATGTCGAGAGAAAAACTCGGGCGTTTTCAAATTGATGCCTTTTCTCCTTTGTAACCATTAACTTGGATGTGCCTTTTTCTGCTTTCAGCAGCATTACTGTCAAGTTGACTATTCTGATTATTATTAAAACCATGTAATTCCCTTCACTGGTTGTTATATTGTCATTACAGGTCAAAAAAAAAAGAAGATGCAGCAACTGTACCGTATAGAAGCTTATTCTCTCTGAATTCAATAAACATTTTATTTCATCCCATATGCATCAAAATTTGTCTCTATTTAACGATAAACCATTGAAAAAGAAAGTATTTCCTGATGCCTATTTACCACCTTTTATTTTTTGTGGCTACACACTGCACACCTTAAAGAGCTTTACGGTTGTTAAAATCACTTCCATGTACAAGATTGGCACCTCTGTAGCTGTGCTGTGTAGCGAGGAAAACAACCCATCATATCGCACCCTTTCCTTTAAAGAAAGGGGTAAATAATTGAAATACATACAGATGAGACCAAAGTTTATAACCATTTAGATTCACTGGCTTTACAATATAAAAAATTATATTTCCAATTGCTTAGAGTTGGAAGTATTTTAGAACGTTGCGTTTTAATTCTCTTATCTTTCAAATTTTGAAGTTTACATTTATTTTTCCACAGTATTTGGTATAACTCCTTTTTAATGTATGACTTAGACCTAACCCGTCCCATTCTACAGACAGAACTTTAACTTACCATGTATTTTGTGAAGTGTACCAGTCACAACACTATATGTGATCTTCACAGTTTGGATGCTGTTCTCAGGCTTGTAAGCTTTCCCTCAAACTTTTCATGTGTAACAACACTAAATAATTTTATTTTTGTGTTCTTAAAAAAAAACTGACATCTTTTTTTACCATAAGCGTAAGCTAATGTCATGGATCTACTAGCTGACCCCAGCCCCAACAGAATCACTGCTATCATAAGTGTCATAATCTTTACTGTCCTTTTCAAATGTAAAATATTTTCTTTAAACATTTGAACATTTTTGGCCATTAAAAACACATTTAACAGGTTTTAAACTCACACCTCCTCAACTCTCTGCCATCATCCAGGACTTCTTACCTATGATTGGTAACAACTTTTCTACATATTAAAGGGATAAACTCGGCCTTCCCCATTCTTTAGGTGTTATTGTAAATCTTGTAGTAATGCTTCAGTGGAAACATCATGAAAGTGAATTTCTTTACTTACTGGAATACTTGGGGAGTATTCAATGTATTCTACATATTTTAAGTACAATTATAAAAATGCTTTATTTATTTGCTTTCTATGAGTTTGTGAAAATCAAACTTTCTTCTAATTGTAAAATGGCAAGTAAAAAACTTCCTCAGTTTGTCTACCTGCTTAAATGATATGATATATTTTATAACTTATGTAGAAAACCAAATCCTGCACTCCATATTCATACAATACGAATGCGCTTTCATGTGTGACTACATGCACCCATGCAGCGGTAATATTATTACTTTAAAAGTCTGGATGTGATGCAAAGTTCTCATTATTGTTCTAATGGTAGAAACGTTGGGAATATGATTTGTAACTGCAATCCATGAAGCAGAGAACATATTCTGGAAAGACTGTACCTTTAAAAACTTTTGGTTAAATCCTAATTTGAAAATTAATTTCTTGGATTTATCTGCCAGATAATAGCAGCTTTTTTCTACCTACATGGATAAGCAACATGTTAGTGTTGAAACTTCTGTGAAAAATAGCTTTGGCACCACTATTTTAACCTTTTTTCTTGGATATGAGGTTCTTTTGAGCAAAGCATGTTCGTGTTTTTATCACTGTTGGCAGAAAAGCCACATTCACACCGTTATGTGGATGTTAAGGGGTTGAGTAGACCCACCTGTGTCTCCACAGATAGCAACAGCCATAGGTTAGATAAGTAGGCTATATGCTAAATTATTTTTTTTTAATGTTTCTTTCACTTCCCCGTGTCATGTCCTCTATTGGGAGGCGTGCCCCCCACACTTTGAAAAGCCTTGAATTAGAACATTTGTGAAATGTAATAGAGACTTTAAAGTAGATTTTTGAATAATGCCCTCTTCCTCGCTGAGCGGCCTTTCATTCCATGTTAGATACAAGATTGATTTCAGCCAGCATCTTCACACAGCCTTTACTTTTTCTTTTATTAGAAACAAACATTTCACACCAGGACAAGCTCATTTCTGTGAGAAAACAGTCCATAAGTTTTGGTCATTCCAGTCATAAAATATACTTTACTTTTATAAAAAAAAACATTAGAAATTCAGTCATCTGGAAACTGTGCTCAAGCATAACACAGATCTTTTGAGGTCTGGTCTTTGTTTCTCAACAAACATCCAATTCACTAAAATTTTGTAAAATAACCTAAAATATGCTTAAACACTCTATAACCAAAGGGTATAGGTTGTTTAAAGACACATTATTCATAGCAACCAAGAATAGGAAAGGTTTTGTCTTCTGTCAGACTTGGACAAAAAGTATCCAGTTTCAGCAGTAAAAGTTAAAATTGCTGTTGGGTAGATTTTATCCTATGAAAGTCTATTTATATTGAAACAGTGAAACGAGTTGAAAAACTGATTGTTGGGTGCTGCTTTATACTTGACTAACTATAAAATCTGTTTCCTCTAACAATAACTGAAAGTGGCTGGGAGATGTGTAGCTTAATTATGCAGTAATTAATAAAAATATTTAGTGATACAGGGATTTTTTTCAATCATTAATTTATGATGAGCTACCCTGTTGCAGCTGACCCAGAATAATACCAAATCCCTATAGCATAAAGTAGTTTTAATTGACATGTATATGTCAAGTCTAACTGTGGGCGCTCAAGTTTTTCGTTATGAAAAAAAATTAGATCAAACTAAACAAATTTGGAAACAGCTGAGGACAAAGATTCTTCAAATTTCCAACCTTGCCGTGTCGGACGGACAGAGGGAGCTGTGGGGCAGGACACTATGTGGAAGCGTCCTGAAAAAACCCTTACTGACACTCGGCGAGCAGGTGAGAGAAAGAAGAGGAAGTACTCGACTGGAAGAGTGGGAGTGGAATATATGCAGGGTTCAAAGAGTGGACAATGGGAAGGAGGAAGAAATGAAAAATATATTCAAGAAGGAATTAAAGAAATGAGATATGACAGGTGTAAGTAGTAAGGAAAGGAGAAAAAAGAGAGACACACCTGGGAACCTAAAGAGGAGAGGATTAGGTGGAATACTAAAGGTAAACAAGTGAGGATGAAAAGGATATAATACCTGAGAGAGAGAAGAAAATTCAGCTCTATGAGTGTACAACTGAGCATGTAAACACCTAGTCAACCAGTTTTTCTTCTTTCACAGGCAGTAACTGCTGTGACTGCTTCAGTTAACATCTGAGGAGGGAGAGGCAAAATCAGACATGATGCTTTGTTATCTAGGGCTTTGCCCCTACGCTCAGACATGCAGGAAGGAGGTGGATGTTTCGTAAGTCAGTAATCCACAAATGCAGAGACCTTAATCAGGCCAGAGATTAAACTGGAAAGCAGTGGAATGTCGGTCAAGAGGAGCAACATTTAACTCGAACACCAACATTTTATGCAAATAAGTGTAAGAAAGTAAATGTTTCAGGCCACAATATTAAGGGTGAGCAGGTGGCAGGAGATGAGCTGTCAGTAATAGAGGTAGAGGGAAGCTTTTCAAATCCTGGTTGAGTGAAGAACCAAGAGATTAATATCAAAGCTCAGCCTCTGGTTTAGTTTAACAGCTGCTGGAAGGTTAAAGGGGAAAGCTGGCGGTCCCAGGCAGTGGGGCACCAGAGCCACCTGGCAGGGAGCCTGGCGTCTGGGTGGAAAAGTCACAGGAGGTTATCTGTGCACATCTCGGCTTCCAGGGAGGAGAAAAAAAAAAAAGATGTAGTAACTGTTGCTGACAGCCGACTAATGACCTGTAAACTAAACACTGAAACACAACATTAACTTCAGCATACTGATCTTTCAGCTCTAACAGCGTTTGTTGAATCCGTTTGATTTGGTTAAAATCTTTCCTAATTGGGAATGTGGTTTTAGATGCTTTAAGAGCAGCTCAGTTGCATTTAAGGAAAATAATAAAAGGCAACAGTTCCACCGTTTTTTTGTGCAGATCCAAGATTCAGATAAGACACTACATCAGAACATGAAAGTGCTGCCTGTTGTGGAAAAGTAACGCTGCCTTATGACCCTAAAAAAAAATCATGGCCAACATTAAAGATGGTCGTGACAAAGGATGCAAAAAACATCAGACTAGAGCAGAGGGTCTCCTCCCAGAAGGAGAGCAACAATAAATATCAAACGAAAGCTAAACTTGTTAGCTGTTCTAACCATACATGTGTTAGCATATCCTAGCCAAGGCTAGACCGAAATACATTAAAGAATCTGAGGAAACACTTATGAAAACTGAACTGAACAGAGATTCTACATCCTTTGTGGGTCAATTTGTAAATAAAGACAATGAGAATATTCAGCCGCTAGATGTATAAAGCTGGTAGATCCCAAAAGACTTGCAGCTATAAAAGGCAGTACTTTATGCGTTTTTAGATCATACAAAAAAATAAAGACAATCTATTATCTTCTGAACACTTCCCAATGATGTTAACCTTTGTGTCGGTCTTTCACTTAAAATCCTAATTAAAACACTTGAAAGTTTTTGGACCTTGATCTGACAAAGTAAAAAGCAGAATCAAAACTTTTATGCATATGTGTCGCTCAAACACTAACAAAAAAAGTACCTGCCTCTTAGTTATCAAAGACAGGTTATTGGAGACGCTTACCTGTTGTCTCAATAAAGCGGATACATTTCTCAATGAAGATGGGGATTGGTCTCTCTAGAGTGACCACAGCAGCCAGTGGCATGCCAAAGTAGTTGCTCTCAATGGGTTTAGAGTTGGAATGCCTGGGCTTCGCCCGCGGTTGTTTCTGCCAAAAAAGAAAAACACAGTTCGGTTGGTAAAATCAAACAGAAAACACAACATTATGTGAAACTAAACTAAATTGGCACAATGGACAAAGGCATGCATTTTATTTTGACATTGTTTTTTTTGTAATCAGCTTATTGTGCAAAGGGCAAATATGCATGTGCACACTCCTCACGCTCAGACGTTTTTAAAGGCAAAGCTGATAAGGAATCATACATTCCTATCTTAAGCCCTGATGTGTCTATCAGACAGATGTACGTCACATTTATCCCTCATCTCTTCAGTCTCAATCTGCTCCTTTTTCTGTGTTCTGAGTTTCTCTCTTCTCTCTTTATTGCAGCCTTCACATAATCAAACACTTATTCGCTTGTGAATTACTTTTCAACCCCCTTTAGTTTCCATCGTAGACAATCCTGCAACACTTCCTTCCTGTCCCTGTAAACAGCTGAATGAATGAATGCACAGGCATTTAATGGCGATGAGGAGGAATATTTTTAATGCCTCTGAGGCCTGGATATGCAGTAAGTCCGTCAGCGCCCCCAAGGCACTGCTCTGGCAAGCTAGGTAGAGGGGCCGGGTTGCATGGTTGGTTGGAGATTTTGGCTGCAGTGCAGTCCAATACACAGAGAGACAAGACAGACAAAGACAACAGGAAAAGAGCAGAGTAGTGCTCATTAGAGAGAAAAAGCACCAATGTGCCCTCTGCTCCAGATACTGGCCTCACTGCACTCCGGCAAACATTTTGATTGCATTTATAGACATATTTACCCTCAAAGTAGCGTTGAAGGAAAAAAAAACAAAGGGAAAAGTCATTATAGTTTGCCTCCTTTCATTTGCCACAACTACAGGTCCACAATCAGCATAAAACTTGTTTCATTGCATTTTTATCTGTGAGATCAGTGAGATCATGTGAATAGTGAGTTGGGAGCAGGTATATTCTTACCTTTAAGCTGTAATAGTTTCTTGTTTTTGGATAAAAATTATTAATTAGTCTAAGAGGATAACCTGACTTTTAATGTCTTTAGAAACCCCCTATTTTACAATTTCCAAGGCTTTCTATGCAGATAAAATATTTTCTGCACTTCAAACTATAGTCGCAACCATTTTACAACCACGTTGTTTTCTGTTCTGGTTGCACTGGTGTGCCTAACCTTTCTTTTCAAGATGCTCCAGAACAAAAGTTAAGTTCAACGAAATCCGATTTGACACCAGAACTTTACAGGTTCTTAAATGAGTTGTTCATACTGGCTTGTAAAAAATTAACTAGCAATTCGGTCAAAGTGAAATACTGTATTTGAAGCACAATTCTACAAGAATTAAGTAAAAACATGGTAGTGCTAAGAGTACTTCAGTGAACTGCTTTCTATATTTAAATATATCCTGAAAAACTTTGCACTAAACATCTCAAGGCGCAGTGTTTTATGGTCTATTGTTCTCTGGAGTCACTATTGGCCTAACTATCCCTCTGTCTGTATCATCTAAAAATAGAAATATGAGAAATAGAACAAAAATGTTTCATTTCAAGTGAGACTGAAATTAAAGTCTGACTCTTAGCTCCATTTTATATCTGATTTTCTGGTGACTTTGTGTTGTTACCCCGATAGATGACATTATTAACCTCTAGCCTTAAAATTCCTTTGCAGTCATTCACCGGCTGCTATCTGTCCCTCCAGCTAATCCAGTCTCTCTCAGCATTCCAGTTCTCTACATTAGTTCTCAAACATGAACTTAAAGCCAACCACTGTTTACTTGTGCATGTATGAAAAGAAGTAAATCATGCATTTATGTACACAGAAGTACAAGAGACACCTACATACGGATCTGTTCGGAGAAAAATAAGGGTGCAAAAAAAAGACAGCAATAGTTCAGAGATGTGCTGGGTTCAGTTTGGCAGCTTCTAATTTATTTCAGTTCCATCACAGTAACTGTGTTGCTGTCTGATTTTAGCAGACTGTCTCTGTACCCACACACTTCTCTCTTTCTCTAGCTTGTTGTCTTCTCCCCCTGCAGTTTTGCCTTCTGGCCACTCCTTTCTGCTGCTGACTGAGACAGGATATGTCTCCAGCTCTAAGAAGACAAAACAGACCTCCACAACCAAAGGGAAACAAATCACATCCTTAAACAGACATCATGGGGAGCGTTTATACACACACACCCACACACACACAGACACAGCTCACTGTAGGTAGGAAATCAAAACTCAACCATCGCTGGAGTTTTGACATACATTTATTTTTTCCTTTTTTGGAATTTCTTGCAGACTTTTCTTTTTTACGATGAAGACACCAGACGAACTAGGTGTCTGAGGAATTTCAAACATCCCTCTTACTGCCTGAGGAGATTTCAACAAAATGTTGCAAGAGAGAGAAAAAGGAAATGTTTCCGGTCTTTCAGGGGGCAGGGCGATCAGGACGGGCAGACCTGGTCAATGCCTTCACTAAAACACTTAAAAAGAATCGGCCCAGGCTTATTTGAACATTTGTTTTGAACCCATCATGACTCAGAGTGGTAGAAAAGAACCCCAAGGCTCTATCCAGAAAATATACTGCAAAACAAAAACACAAACCTTCATTGAATATAACTTTAAAAAACAAAACTATTTTTATTTTAACCCTGGCAGAAACAAGGATAGGACCTTGTATACAATCCACCACAAGCTTATGCAACTTGTCTCCTTGATTTGACAAATTAACTCTAATAAAAAGTAATTTTGAAGGGATTTCTAGCTGCAGCAGATTGTAAATGGCCTGTTACTTGAGAGACAGCTGCTTATAAAATAGGTGAAGAAACTTAATCCTTTAATATAACCATAATAAATCCATAATAGCTTGTAATGTGGCCATCGAGATCCCAGGCCAGCTGCATGCCACATATCAGAGGCACTTAAAAGACTAATAAGGACAACATAGATCCACACTCTGGTGACTTCAGCTCTTGCAGGGAATTCATTGTAAATGTTGGATTTTGAAGGTTCCCTGTGACATTTTTAACACACTCAGATTGCAAACTCAGATGTCTCCTCATGATTGAGCCGTTTTTGCTTTTCTCTGACAGGCATATGGCCCTTAAGCATTGCTGAATTTAGCTAAAGCAGCTGAATAATGCGAGATGACAACCTCCGTACAGGTACATCCCAGCTGAGTGTCTGAAAACATTTATCATCCGCCTCTTTTTCCACCCTCCTGACAGCCGTGGCAATTATCACAGATACACAAGCACAACGTGCACAGCTGCAACTCCCCGGTTCAGCTTGCACTTCAGCGCCACACCATGTGTGTGAATGAGAGGCATACCAGTGCCGATTAGCCAAGAGTGAAAGGTCAAAAGTATCAACACGTCCTGGGTGAGAGAGGAACAGGACACAGTGGGACAGGGAGACACCTGTGTCTTAAAATAAAGAGGAAGAAAAAAAAAAAACATTAGGAAAATCCGGCAAAGGATAAAAAAAAGGCACGAAGAGAGCAAACAATGAATGTGACAAGAATGTCAGCAGCAGAATGTATGAATCAGCAAGATGCAAAGACAAACAAACGGAGCGTAAAATAATGAAAGGAAGGAAGTAAAGAAAGCCAAACTGTCGCCCAGACGAATTGTGAGTCTTCAGAGAAGGCTGATAGGCTTTGGCATACACTAAGCTGCAGTGCCAGAAAAACAAGTGAATAGAAAGTAATGAAGCCTGAACAGAAAACTGCCACTGATGTCCATCACAGCCTCTCGTCTGATAGGAAATTTGTGAGAAAATACGTAAATGGGAAAAAGAAACTGCACAACACAAGAATGGGGAACTATTTTCCTGTTTAAATACATTTCTAAAGGTTCTGTTAACATCAAAACTGACACCACATGCCAAGAGGGGCCCAAGTAATTCAATCAAACAAAAGCAGACATAAATAAGCCCATGAATTGTGTGTAATAAAATGGAAAGAGACAAAAATATAAAGGACTTAACACAAGAAGGATATTACCAGAACAAAGTACAAGAAGCCAAGAAAATAACCAAACAATATCAGTATTTAGAAAGCAACCTTGCTCCTTATGTGTTCAAATGAATATCAGCTGGTTTAGTCCCAGGTAATTGTCTATAAAAAGGTTATTCACTACCAAGAAGCAGGAGTTTCCTTTTTGATTTCCAAAACAATACTGATGTTGCAGCTTTGAGAAATGAATGATAGAGATTAGAACTGAACAATATTTTAATATCAATATAAATCTCTATATGGTTTATTTCAATATTGGTGATACGACTTAGGACACATTTTCAGTATTTCAATATACATCTATAAACATAGCATTGGTCACTGACTGACGTTCCAGGTTTTCATGTAGTTTTATGTGTTTTTGTTTTTCAAAGCTAATATTTCTTAAATGTTATGTTGGAGTATTTTGATAAACATCCAAACTATTCATAATAAGTCTATAGAAATCTGTTGTGGGCATTCTTGGTGTCTTTCTAAGGCTTTTATTTTTTCTACATCAATATTGAAATTATATCGTATCGACCAAAATTTAAAAATGTATCGTGTATGTATCCTGAAAAAATTTTGGCCATATGGTCCAGCCTTAATAGAGGTATTGACAAGATACAACAGCAGCAGAAATCATGCATTATGTTTATTACGACTCATTTTCCAGTGTAGAACGTTAGAAAAGGTCTGATCAAGTGTTATCCCTCAAACAGATAATAATAATCAACAACAATAGATATGAGAACAACAGACTCATGTATTTTTAACCCATGGGTTGCAAAAACTTTAAAAAGAAGCAGAGTTTCTTTTTGAGATTTTAGATGCAGGGAGACTATTTTGATATTTGGTTTTTTTTTTTGGCTGCTATCAGACTAATTTTCGATATCAATGTTTAATTCGAACATCCCTAACAAGAAGCATCTATAACTTCTCAAAACAAAAGGCCCTATCAAGGTGCTGCTGCTTACTGCCGTATAACACTAATGGCTTTCGTAACATACATTTTCCGGCTTCTAAATGTTATCAAAAATTGGGGCCACAGCCTGGATTTAGAGAGATTATAATTTCACCAGAAAACAACCTCAACCTGGTGCTCCTCACAAGATTTAGAGTAAAATAATGATCAAGAATATTACAAGAGCCAAAGAGCAATCAGAGAAAGCTTAAAGAAAACATCAGCATTGTTGGCTTGCAAAACAAGGCTCCGCTGCTTAAGAGAAAAGTATTTTTAAGCATGTCTACATTTTACAAAAGAGCATTATTAAAAACACTCACATACTATAAATATATAAGGCTAACATTGAGCTCTTTGGATGACATTACACACACAGTGTAAGTGGGAAAAATGGAACTGAAGATCACTCCAAAAACACCGTACAAACAGTAAAGCTTGGAGATGAGAAAATCCTACTGTGATGTGTGAGGGGAGGGTTATATATTACAGAGTACGATGAATCCAAAAATGGACTTAGACATTCTTAAAATTTGAAGGAGTAAAAAAAAAAAGTGTTTGTTTTTAGGCAAGGCATTAACCAATGCATGAAAACATTCAACTGGTATCAGAAAGGGGAAATATAGCTGCTGGAATAAGATATAGCCACCCATGACCTGACATGAATGAAATTAAAAATCAATATTAAAATCTGAACCTCAAAATTTATATAAAAGACCCAAGGAGGCCTAATGGGACAGTTTGAGTGGAGAAATTGCTTGAAACCCCACCAAAGCAATGTACGCTTTTTGGCCAAAACAAAATATCCTAAAGCTGACCTTTTTTTTCCTCATGTTTGAATTTGTTTGTGTTTGAAGGTTGCAAGTGTCATTTCACATCATTTGAAATACGTTTATTTTTGCTAATATTTGCTCCAATTCCTTTGTTTGTGGATTAGCTAGTTTTTCTCCACATATGGAATGAATTTCATACCCAGAGGACTTTTACAAAAAACACAGTGTACTGTACTTGCTGGAAAAAAAAAAAAAAAAAAATCGCCAATACTAATTTTCCTAACTGAATGTCTGGACATGTTTCAACTTTAAAAACAACACCCTTACATTTTTAGATTGCTTTCCTCTTTTTGGTCTGATTTTTATCCAAAAAGAGGACATCATGATGCAATGGCAATAATGCAGATGCCCCTGCTTTAATGCATGTAAACATATTGGATTCTGGTATGAGTACACTCACTATTTCTCCCATTGATGATCTGGCAAATTTAGGGGACTCCCACTGAGTGGTCAGAAAAAATATATGACAGGCAGGCTTGCTTTTAAAGGAAGTCTTACAGTATGATTTTTTTTCACTCACCTTAGTTTTACTCATCTTTAGTTTTAAATAGCAGAGTGACAATTCTGATTCTGTTGTTTTCTAAACTTTGGTGATAAATACATGCATTTACCAATACGCCTGGGTCTTTGCCAAAACATAACTATGCTGCAGTTACTCTGTGTGTACAGAAGAAAAGCAAATGTTTATATTCTCCTAACCATGCACTCAACCAGGTTTGCTTTAGAAAAATGCTACAGTCTGTTGCTGGAAAACAAGAAAAACATGTTTCAAGGGTACAAGAACAATAAAAGCATTTCTCAAATTTGAGATTTGGTCATATTTTTCTCATACAACACTTTTTTCACATCTACTAACCTTTGTATTTCGGCGGAGACCTCGCAGAATCTTTATTGTTCTGTGATCATCACTCTCTTCAATTGAATTGTCCTTTTGAGGTCCTCCATCATCCAGGCTTGCCTTTGGTGGTCCACCCATCTCATCATCGCTGCCAAGAGAGAAGCTTGTCCTAAAACTACTAAACTTTCCAAGCCGTTGGGACCTGTCTCTGTAAAGCTTTGGCTTTTCACCAAAAACTGAGAGTTTTCTCCTGCGCTCCAGTGAGCTGCTGTCAGCTTCACTGTCTGAACCATTCCCTGAAGCACTTCCATTGGTGTGACCCTTGTTGGCATTGCGGATTGTGACAATCTTACCCTGTGTGCTGTCGTGGGGAACAGAGTAAATAGTCTCGTCCTCTTTATGTCGAGGTTTGCACACAGCATCCATTGGTTCGGCATAGTCCGAGGGGTCATAGCCTCCATCACTTCCTGGAGCCCAAGTCACGGTTTGGGGCAAGAAAGGCCGGTTAGAGGTTCCTTGCTGATCTACAAATGTTCCAAGATTTACTTTACGGAGCGGCTTGGGCTTCACTTGTGGAGGCATCCTGTTGTTTACCCTGCTTTCAAATGTACCAATATCGGAAAGGACAGAAAATGTATCAGTTGATTCTAGATCTGGCAACTTGAAACTTGCAAAGGTAGAACTTAGACTACCACCCTCCCTTAGTGTAGAAAAAGGAGATGATGGGTCAAGGTCATCCTCAGAGTCCAAATGAATGGGAACTGGACTGGGGGACCCACAGCGAGGGCTGATGCTCTCATTCGTACATGCCTCAGTTGTATTATCATACATGTGTGCCGCCTCAACAACAGTGCGCTTCTCCATCACCTCCTGGAAGAAGGACTGGAATAGGTCTATCTTATGAAGTCCCCCTACAACACCACCATGTCCACATATTATTGTGCTAAATCTTGCACTGATTTCATGGGCCAGCTCCTCTCCCTGACAAATTTGTTCCTTAGCTGAGTCAGAGTCGGACAATTCCATCTGACTCTCACCTACCGCTAGCAACTGGACTGGAACAATGTCTTGGACTTCACAAAGAAAAGCACACATTGTCTCCATAGAAGCTTTGCGACGGGCAGAGTAAACTGTAATGTAGCCATGGACCAGGCCTGTTTTTCGAAGTGAAAATGAGGAGTGGAAAGAGAGCAAAGACAACTCAACATTCTGCCTGTGACCTCCTATAATAAGATCCAAGAGAACAGATGTGCCGCTGCTAAGGTTTGACACAGGACGACAGTGTTGGGGCAAAAGGAATGGTGCAAGTAGTTGATCTAAATCGTATGTGTCCCCACACATCAGGCACATGACTATTCGGAGGTCTGCGTCGAAGCCTTGTTGAGACTGAGAGTCTCTGTAAGCCGAGGATAAAGGTGGCAATGTAGGGGAGCAGCTTCCAATGTTTCTCCTTGTTTCTAGGAGGCCTCTAAGCATCTGGCTAAGCTGCTTCTCGCTGACATTGCGGGCATAAC
Organism: Jordanella pulchra; assembly: GCA_034780135.1. Lineage (NCBI taxonomy): Eukaryota > Metazoa > Chordata > Actinopteri > Cyprinodontiformes > Cyprinodontidae > Jordanella > Jordanella pulchra. Next base: position 6,616 of record JAUZNJ010107949.1, on the reverse strand, counting down.
CCTTACCTGGAGAGGCTGGGTCTAGGTAGGCACACTGCAGCTTTGTAGCTACCTGCTGCCCTTGTTGTATCAGTGTCTGAGCAGTTTCACCTCCGATATCCCCAATGGAACCGACACCCCGCTTGGTGACTAGAAGGAGGGACAGTGGGAGCTGAGCTAAGCTGTTTTCCCTTTCCCTTCTGCTTATAGTTGACTCTCTAAGCTTTTCTAAACTCTCAACAACATAAGAAAGAGATTCCTTTGAATTATATAAACAAAGGCATCCGTGGGGCGTGAAGGTGGGTGTGTGAAATGAGTTGACAGGCAGACGTACATTACCTTCTATAGGACGGAGGGTTAACTCGTATAGCTTGCCATCAACAACAAACCTGTCATCACTTGTACATAATGCCCTTATCTCATTTGCCATTTCTCTGGCTAGTCCATCTTTCCCTAAAATGACAAGATTTATCCGTTCAGCCCTTCCCCCTTCCAGTCTAGCACTATCTGATGATGGATATCGGGTGGGGAATCTGGAAGCCAGTATCTGCTCGATCTTAGTGTCCACACAGTGGGGGCTGTTAGGGCAAGTATCCTTTGTAGGATGGTAGACAAAGTGGATGTGTTTCAGTACTAGAGCATCTCTTTCTGCTTGCAGTTTCTGCAGTGCTTTAAATCTTTGTTCTTCGCCCAACACCTCCTGAATTGCTCCCATTTTCTCTTTACTTGGCTTTGCATCTACTTCCAACTCATAAAAGAGCTCAGAATATTCAAGAAGTAGTTCCTGAAAGTCCTCTTTGGCCCGGTCAATGATTTCCTTTTGATGTTTGTTGTAGATGTCTAAATATTCAGTTTCATCCAGCCACTGATAGAAATCCTCATTCATGATGAAACTTCGAGCCTCTTCCCATGGTTTTCCTGGTGTGATGAAAGGAGAGACACTTAACCTTTCTTTAAACTCCCATCTCATCTCTGCCCGCTTACGCTCCTTCCGTAACTGATCTAAATGGGTTTCATAGATGGAACCAGCTGCTGGAGTCTCCAACAAGTCCTGTGGGATCCTATCATCGTCCATTTTATCAATGTGTGGAGTCGTCTCCCAAGGGGTATCATCTAAAACTACAAACCACTGAGAGAAATCTCTCTTCGTCTCCAAGACCTTCTGAACTCCAGACCAGCTTAAGTGGTCTATCTCATCCAAGTGTGGTATGAGCACAGATAGGGCCTGTGGTAGAGTATTTAGATAAGCCTTCCTGCGTTTCTCTATGTGCTCTTGTTTCAGTCTGTGCACATGCTGTTGGAAGAGCTTCTTGGCCTTTGCAGTTCCTTCAAGAAAAACATATTCCTTGTACTCAGGAGCTGTCTGCATTCGACGACTTACAGCAGGCCAGGTCTCATTATGGTTTATCACGATTCGGCTGACCAGCCACTCATAGCGGTCTTTGGCTAAGGCAATCTGTTGGCTCTGCTGCTTCAGAGCCTCAAAGTATGGGATAATCCTGGGCTTTCCCCTGCTCTTGTCTATGAGCTGAACCAGAGTAAGAAATGCAAGGTCAACATTGACATTTGAGCGGGCAGAAGTTTCCACCACTTGCAAATTCTTCTTTGCAAGGGCAAAAGCATGACTGTCTTTAATGTAGCGCTCAACTCCTTCATCACATTTGGTGAGAGCTAGTACCACAGGCTTTTTTGTTTTGGCTAGTTGATTATGCAGGTTGCCAACAAACTTCATTTGATCTTCAAAGCTACGGTTCATACCCCTACTAACATCAACAACAAGTAAGAAGCCATCCACAATAAGCTTGCCTTCTGGCATTTGCTTTTGCTCAAAGTCCTGCTCCAGCCCCAGCTGATCTGTGCAAAAGTACATCAGCTTTTCGGCTGAAGCCAGCTTGGTGGAAGCTGCCCTTTTGATGTAGGGCTGGAGCGCCGTGCTACGGTGTGGCTGGAATGTCTGATCATCAATGAATTCAGTTTGCTCCACCACATTCATACGGCATTCTTGCCCCTCTTCCATCGTCCTCCCAGCTTCTCCCCAGTACAGAAAGTGGTCATTATTCACCACCCGGCCTCCAAAGTCGCTGGTGCTCAAAACAGAGGTGTGGTCCAGGTAGAAGTCATCTGCGCTTGGCCGAACAAAGCGGTTGCACAGGCAGGACTTGCCCACACCACACTGGCCTTTCTCCTTCTCTGTGCCAGACAACCCCACCACGGCCAGGTTGTAGATGGGAGCCCGGGCATCTTGTTTTTTGGCCATCATTATCCCAGGCAGAGGCTCATCCTGCTATGCTGGCTGCTAGCTCTTTGGAGAGGAGATGGCTGCCAGGGAAGCAGGGTTTCCATGCAAAAAGGATCTCACAGGACTTATGTCTTGACCTGCAGGATATGGACAAAAAATAAAAACAGAAAATTAGTCTTCAGAAGACCAAAATAAAGGAGAACATTATCATTAGTAAGCTTTTGTGTGTCCATAATTTAAATTCCTATTACGCATCTACATTCTGTTATTAATGTTTAATCTCTGATCCAATTTTCCCTGTAAATGTTTCCTGAAAAGATTGAGGTCAATGGCAAAGCTGTCAGAATTTAGTGGATTACTTTGCCAAGCTTTAGTTTAGCCTAAGATAATGTCCCACCAATTTTTCTAATTCAGTTTTATTTCTCTGAGGGCTGCATTGCCAACAGAACTCCTTTTCACATTTCACTCATCTTCATGGGGACCCCATATGTGTTTTTGGTTCATTATGCAATATCTAACACTCTTGCTACAAACAGCTATGAATGAATGCAAAGGCCACTACATGATTGTGTAACAGGAAAACTAAGTTGCCTGTATCCGAAATTAAAAAAAACACGCACACATATTCTTGTCTACATGTATTTCTTATATGGACTGAAGACCATGTGTTGACTCCCATTGATTCTTTGTCATTCTCAACCCTTTCTATGCCCTCCCCTTGACATTAACTCTAAACAGAACCATTCCCTGTGAATACCTAAACCATAGCCTAACCTGAACTCAGCTTACACTTAAACCTAACTGTGAGCAAATTAGGAAATGATGGTCCTCACACTGAGACCAAGACAGAAACACACAAACACACAGATACTCACAAGGATGAAAGCAGATAGGTGTTCATGAGCTTTAGTTACTAATTAGCCAACTAGGGAGAGCGATCTGCATTTTACAATGTGGCATTGCCTATTGGCTTACAGGTCTTTATGAAAAAGATGTTTTCCCATGTTTTTCATCAAATACATCAGAGCTGGATAACATATAATCGTTCTTGTTTTAGGTTATTTAGACAAAATAAAACTGAATTTGCAAAGATTACCTTTAAAATTCGATCAATTATGGGAGAAGAGAAGACAATCGAAAGAATATCCACAGAAGAAACAAGAAATGCTCCACATGAGGAATTCACAGGGGGATCAAACAGTGTGATACCTACTATAATTCGCCCGCTGAACACTCTGTATATTCTATTCCTGAATTTAATTTGAACAGGTGCTTATCGAGGTTCAAAGCTGAACATTTTGCAAAGCACCAAATCCCTGCTTTTCTTTCGTCTCCATTCGGAGCGTGAAATAACATCACAGAATCTAGCACTGACATCAGCAGCTTAAAAGTGCACCTGTGTCGTGACCTCCACTTGTTCATATTACAAAGCAGATGGCCTCGACAAAATGTACACTAAAAAGAACACAAACTCTTAATATAGTCTACTGCCTTATCAGAGCAGGCATTCATTATTTCAAGTTTACATGCTCTCAACTAACATGAAATTGGGCATTGGTTATTAACTGACATCAAGGTGTACCTATCTCTATGGGGCTAAAGGCAGGTTACACCCATCACAGGCTAGTGCTGGAATTATCATCCAATAATTTGCATGGCTTTCATTTTAACAGTTCATATTTTCCCCACAGGATTTTTAGGGATATTTCTCTTCTTTGGCAAACCTATCCCTTATTGGGGCATTGTGGAGAACACAGGAGATTGTTTGTTTTCCACATGTTATGACAGAGAGTACTCCTTTCAGTAATTCCAGCAACTCCCTCAGCGCAGCTCTCTGACTCCTTTTAGCCTTCAGTTTCAGTCTCTGTACCTCAGCTTTGGAGAAAGTTTTTCTGATGTCAGATTCATCCCACATTTATGACGGATTGCTGCCCTCACTGTGCCATAGTGCTGAGTTTTATTTTACCTTCTCTTCACTTATACTTTTATACAAAGAGACCCTTTTGATCCTTAGCAACTAGCTGCAAACTATTGCTTTAGCAAAAGGATGCCAAATCAGTATGGCAGAGAAAAAGCATTGCAGGACAGTTGAACCTTTTTTTAAATTCAAATAAAGATAGAATAGAATACACTTTATTGTCCCCAAGGGCACATTTGTGCAAAAGGTGTCTCAAATTGTTTTTTTTTATGCAAAAGTATAAAACAGGTTATTGTAACTTCCTCTCCTTTCCTAAATCTGTTTATTATTAATTACTTTTTATAAATATATGCACCAAATAACCTAGAAAATTCTTATTCACTATGTTATAACAACAGTGGGCATGGTAAAGTGTGATTTGCTGAGATTGTCCTTATTGAATAGTCAAACACTAACCAACAACTGCTTTCTCTAACTGAGCTCTATATTTTGTTTAGTGTGTGCCACAGAGAGAGTTACCAACAGTAGGCCTTCAGGACAAATTTCAATCATAAGTAATGTGAGGACTCGATGGCTTAGAAAACATCGGTGGCAAATAATGAAAGGATATAAAACGCTTCATTAAATGCAACAGCAAAGCTAAATGGATGAAATCAGAGAATATTTAGGTCACAACAACTCTATTAGATGCCTTTATTCATCAGAATAGACACTTGAAGTCTGAGTGCAGTTCTTCATACACTAATTTGTTTGGGAAAACATTTCCATCCTCATAAAAATGATGTATGGTGTGCTTAGCGACTGTCAATGCAGCGGACCTGTCATATCCAGACAAACTGTCCCATGGTTCACCCCCAAGTGTGGTGTCTGGAACGCATGTGCAGCCACATACCAAAGTCTTCAGGCCTTGGGGTGCATGAGAGAATAGCCGTGGATATATTACAGCTTTTTAGTCGGCTTCTGACTATAAACAATGATGGGAAGCAAGAAAAAAGAACTGCAGGAAGGAGAAGGTAAAGTCAGGGCAAACATTGAGTGGATGAGGGTGACGGAAAAGAATGAATATGAAGGAAGGTGAGAAAGGTCGGGGGTCTGGGTTATGCAAGCTTTGGACTGGAATCCCCAGAGAGAAGATGGGCAGGGTGTGGCAATGCTCTGAACAGCATTGGATCTTAAATACCCCACCTGATTTTAGTCCAATTATTCTCCTAGTAATATTTTACAGCAAAATCTGTTTCAAACTGGTAAAAAAATAAATAAAAAAATAGCCCCAGACTATTATTGAAGTCTGTTTCTAGGTCATTGGCTTTCTCAAGGATAGGAGTAGCCAAGGAAGACAGAATGCATCTGTGGGGTGTTTGAGTGCAGCCTGGAGCTAACGCTTGGGCGGCAGGGCGTGAAGTTCATCATTACGTGTGTTACAAGGGCAGCGGAAGAGAGGCTGTTTCACTGCCCATGAGGAGAAAACATGCAGCCTTCGTGGGGTAGCTGCATTCCTTTCATTACAGACTCTTAGGGGTTAGCAATCGTACGTAGGACAGAGGTTTGAAATCCTTGAAATTCAGGAGCTGGCTGGATTTGAAGCTTTTATTGTATTAATTTGGTAGCTGATTTTAAAGAAAAATAAGTTTAAAGTTGAGTAAAAGATGTCTTGATGAACCTAGAAGTTTTTCCTTTACTACTTAATTATACTTATTCTATACAATAAATAAAATAAAGCATTTTATCGGACTATGATCAGCAATACAGATTGCATGTTTTATTTAGAGTTACTAAATAGAGAGCAAAATAAGATCAATGTTTAGAGTGTGTTAGTAATAACTCAGGAGAAAACTCCAAACAAAATATGATGGCCAACCGCATTACAGAACGTTGCACGTTTAGGTTATTTATGTTTTCAATACATTTTAAATAAAGAAAATGTTTGATTTTTCAAAATATGATCATCTTGGCAAACTTTGGAACAATCAGAAAAGACTCCTTATACCTCAGAGATACAAAAGGTGCTAATCATTTATACAGCTAGCTAAAAACAGTTTTAATTTCATCCCAGTTTTCTAACTTGGGTTCTCTGAAAGATCAAACGTATTTAATGGCTGTGTTCAGTTTCCTTTCTCTTATTCTGACCCATATGATCAGATCTGCTCATGAACAACAATGACGTTCACAGCATATACTAAGGTTGGGCGACATGTAAATATTTTCCAACCAACACAGCTATAGATTCAAACTTATCCCCAGGGTAACATTTAATGTTTATACCATTCTGTTTGTTTTTATGTAAATTTCTTTTTTTAGCCCATTATTTCCATTTCCTTTAGTAGTCTATGCCATTTGCCTAAGTGCAGAAATATATGGGAAATAGCTTTTAAATCTACCCTGCCTGGGTAGGATAGATTTAAAAATGGTTAAACAATGTTATAATATTGTAGCGTTTATAAGAGGTGATGTTATATTAACATAGAGGTAAATTTAAAAAA
>JAUZNJ010107948.1:14121-39201 GCA_034780135.1 Jordanella pulchra | reverse complement strand
GACCTAAATCCAGATAACACTTTTCCAGGACAGTTTACGACATAGACTGACAAGGATTTATTAAATTTGTCAAAAAAAAGCAAGAAATCTTCTCTAAATGTGCAAAGCTGGTACAAAAAAAGAAGATTCTATGACTCAGTGATGCTAAAGACGTATGCATGCAACACTATTCTTCACAATTAAGCACTACAGGTTGCACAATTATGTTTGAAATTGAAAGAATCTGCATAATACCCCAAAAGAGGAGCTGTAGTGTTGTACTGTTCCACTTCATTTACCTGCATCACAGCTAATCTCACATCCTGCTGCCTAATACTCAAAACACAACCCTAAAGAGACAGTATGTTATAACATGAAGGAAACTCATCTGAAACAATACCAACCCCCAGATTTAATTTGGACCAACCGCTCCCATTTCAGCTGCTTTTCTCTCCCTCTCTATTTCCCCATCCATCTCCTCCCGTTCCTCACTGTCCTCCACTTCCCACTCATTCATCTCACACCCTCTGAGAAAGAGTGTTGTGCTAAGACCCAGCCAGCGGGCAGGCGAGCCACTATTGTGTCGAGGCGACGTGATTGCCATTGAACGGCGGTGTTTGATTACCCTCTATGGCTGCCCTGAAATCTGTGCACGCTGAACTATGCTCCTTTTCATTTCCTTTTCTACGCTCGGTGGCTGAAAATAGCCAGCTCTTTAGTATCCACGCCCAGTGCTTCTAACATCTGGAACGTGCCTCTGCCTCGGTCAGCCTGCATGTCTCAGCCTCAGTTACCCACCCTCAGCACGGTCTTGTGGTCTCCCTTTTTTTCATTTATTGTTGCATGTAACAGAGGTCATAAAGGATATGTTCTTAGTGAGATGATCAAATTATAAACTATAAAAGTATTGGCTCTTCATTTAAACCACATTGCAGCATAAGACTGGATGAAATAGTCAAAACTTTCTCAATATATTTCTTAATTTTGGTCAATAAAATGTCTCTCCTATTCTTTAGTCCATGGCTTCTTTTCTCTGTCATTTCCTGCTTTATCTTGTGTTATTAACTTCCATATGTTTAAAGTGGCAATCAAGCCTGAGCCTGAAAGACTTTGTTCAAAAATCACCACAATAAATCAACAAAACAACTAATAACTCATAACTACAGCTGAAAATACAAGCATCAAATAGAGACATATTTTGGCCTTATCTGTAATCTAAATGATACTGAAGTTTAGAGTTTAAAACAATCACTGCTTCATTTTGAAAGGCCAAGTTATTCTGTTTTTTTTTTTGATAAGTATCTACATTTGCAGCACTATTTTTTAATATTTATTTTTATTTGATTTTCCTGCCTGCTTTTAAAACAATTCTTTTGTTGAAAGTAGATTTGAAGTTAATGGTAAACAAAGACTTTTATTTTGAAAAGTATTGTTAATTTTGATTTTTAAAGGCCAATATCCCCCCTTTTTATCCAAGACTTATTTCATCATTTAATATAGAACCTGAATCTAGAACAATAACTATTAAATATTCAGGCTCTTTAAGAATAAACTTTATTTCAAAAGTCAGCTTTATTTTTATGGAAATGCAAGAATGTGCCCAGATGAATATTGGTTTCTATGATGAAGTTTTTCTTTAATGTTTAGTTTTTTTTTGAAAAGGCCCAAAATTGACATTATCCATATCTACAATCTTCCATCTAATTTAATATAAAAGCTTTTATTTTAAAGCTGTCTCTGAAATGTACTCTACAGGACTCTCTCTGGTGTAAAAAGAATTCATGTTTACTCCCTTAAACACATTTGCAGGATAGAGCTGAGATTTTCTGTTAAAGGTGTTGCCAAAGATTGACATAATGTGAGAGGAAAAAGCCAGTGAGCTAGATTGCTATAAGTGATGGAGGAAGGTTCAGAGGTCAAGCAGATGAGGTCAGTATCTTGGATGAATCCGTCGTCTTCCATTAGGTAGCTCGTCCTCAGCAGCAGTCCTTCACTGTCGGCACCTGAGTGGGTTTTTAAGTGGATGGTTATCTGGCCTTTTGTTGCAGGTTAAGTGTTTGGAGATTTATTGTGTTTACATTTGTCTGAAGCAGGTAGATGTGTTTACATACAGTATTATTCGATCTACCGTCACAGTGCTTGTAAAGTCCTCTGCCTATGGTTGGTTCTCATTTTACCATTTCAGCAAACACTGAATTAAATTATTGCAAGGAAATGTAATTTAAAAGGAAATGTGTTTACATTTTGCTTTACATTCTTTTACTTTTTACAAGCCAAAAATCATGTTCCTTCCAGTATCGACTATGCAGCAGTTTCTTTCATCTTTAAGGGGAGAATTCTTCTCCTTGACTCAGGAAACTCCCTCCTTGGCTCTCCCAGTTTTCTGGCCACCACTTCCATCCCCTTGACCCCCCTACTTTACTTAACAGTCCATCAGGACAAGCCCATCTGCAAGTTTTACATAAAGCTTCCAGGACACGATCAATAATTCATCCCAAAACGGCACAGCGCTGATGATATTTCTCCTGACATGAATTATGAATGGGAACCCCCCTCCTCATTCTTTCCTGTCTTTTTAGACCCCCTTCAAACACCCCATGCAATGCTTCAACTACAGCAGCTTGTTACAGTGATAGCCATGGAAACAGGTGGCTACAGGATGGGTGGGGGGGGCATCTGGGGAAAGGAATCAGGAGTCCAGCCCCTTGCAGCTTTGACTCTTTGAGCTTGAGTTTTCGTTACAGACACCAAAACATGAGAAGTTGCAGAGAAGTGATTGGCTGATCGTAGCAAACCTGGATGAAGGCAAACATTTCAGACGATTATCTGACTGTTGGTGCAGCATCATGCTGAGGGGGTTCATTTGGTCAGAACTTGATGGATAGCGCTAAATACAACCCTGGAAGAAATCGAAATGTTTAAAAGATTTGAGACTGAGGTGGAGGATTATTTTCTAGCAGAAGGAAAAGGCTTTAATCAAAGAAAGATCCTTGTATTAATTCAATGCTGCTCTGCCTCACTTTCCTCCTTAGTTCACCAGACTGAAGTATTTTTATAATTAAACTATGAAGTACTAAAAACAAGTATTTGTTTTAGTAACTATACTGTACTTTTTGCTTTTATTTCAGTTTGTTTAGTAAATACAAGCACAAACACCCAATTACCTTCAATCTAAAATGAATTATGATTCTCCCACACATTTAACAAAATACAATTATTGTTTCCAAAGAAAAGTGATAAATGTTTTTTTTAATACAGGAAACCAGCAAGACCTTTTAAAATGTTTTAGATGTTCAGTAGTTTACAGATCCTGTGTCTACAACAACCACTATAATTTGTTCCTTTAATTGAAATTATTTTTTGGTCTTTACATGTCCAACCTGTCAAAGGACTTGATGCTGGAACGGAAGGAAAATATAGTGTAAAATACTATTTTTTAAAGAAAGCATTTGAACATCATGTGTTGTTTTCTTTCATTTCTGCAAACATGTTCCACTTTTTGTTGGTCACTCATGCCATCCATAAATATTCTTACAGTATAACTTTTTAATAAATGGGATTCCAATGCACTTCCATCACTGGCTCACTTTTTTAGCGTTAGAAATGTTTTCTTAATACTTTTTGGACATTTTCTTGCCAACTGTATTAATTTTAGGCCAAAAATGACTTTGCATTTTCTAGTTAAAAGAAAATGCTTCTGTAAATCTGTGTGGGAATCATGATGCTTGCCAGAATAACAGCTTTTCTTCTGTTAAATATCCTAATCATGAAAAGTATCGTGATAATAACACTTGTATAAGAGGTATTTTAGTAGGTCTCCGGTTACGGTGACCTGATTAGTTATGACCTTTTTAACAGCAGGAGGCGTTCTGTCTTCATTTTCTCATTTTATTACTCTGTTATTTTCCTTTTATGAGATTTCAGCTCATTTAAATCCACCAGCAGAGAAGGAAAGGAACAGGAGAAGTGATTAGATACATAAAAAGCTGTTTACTGGCCTTTTAATTCTGATCCTGTTGGACCTGGAGGGAGTGTTGCATTCTGCTCCTGGAGAATCTGAAAGACCAAAACAGAGGGACTTGGTCCGAGCTCAGTGCTCGGTTTGGCTCTTTGAAGTTTCTCGCCTCTTTGCTGCCTGGGACCCAAAAGGCTGCTGAGGTGCGATCACAAGCCTCTCCTGCCTTTGGATCGGAAGGCTCCGATCACAAGAGGGAGTTCCCTTGTCGTCTGGGTGGCATATTTGAAGCCTTAGCGCAACTAATACCAGAGGATAAATGGGAAGATCTCCCGCTGAGCCAAGAGTCTGTGAATTTCTTGCAACCAGCTCATTATTTCCCCCTCCCCCACTTTCGTATCTTAAAGCTGTTGCAACAGTGATAGGCAGGTACATTCTCCCAGGAATCACTGGATTGTGAAAAGAATAAAGGAAAAAAAATCCATATCTTTGTTCACAGTATAACCCTTCCTCAGTGGAAAGCTAAAATGAATCCACACTCAGCTCATAAATTGCACTTAATTCAGCTAAATAGCCTTTTTTGATTTATTTCTTGTATGATGTAATAAAACAACCACTTCTGTAGCTCCAACTGGTGTTGATTTTACAACGGTGCGATAAAACATCACAGTAACAAGGCGGCGACAGTGAGAGGAAATCTGCTCCTTTTCATTTAACATTTGTTTAACCTTTGTTATGATATGATGTTTTTAGAGATTTACTAGTGAGCAACAGAAGGCACTAATATACAAGAAAAAATTATTCCGGAGGTCATTTGAAAGCAGCTAAAAATGGGACCGCTAGATATTGACTCATGAAATAAAGTAAGCTAGGTAACAGTTTTCAAACAGAATTTAGGTATCGATCAGATGAAGAAGGAAATCAAATGTTCTACTTTGCTCTGTGGACATTTTCACCTAGGATAAGAGGGAAATAGTCTTGGAGTTTGAACAGGTGCAGACAAGAAGAGGGGCTTTGCCAGACATTTGCTCGATGCATGTGTTCACTGTCAGAGCTGCTGCCAGTCATTACGGATTGGTTGGAAATCTGAGAGGACCACGCTAGAGGTCTCTGCTGTATTAACAAGTACTATGACATATAGCCACACCTTGAATTTACTCTTCTTCTATTCCGTTGCACTGCTCTCCCTTTCTTATTCTTGTATGCTTGGACCAGCCGGTCAATAGACCTTTTTCCATCAACATTTTTATGATGTGCCTTTTGAAGAATCACAAGAGATGGAAACTGTAAAATACAAATGAGCTTGCTAAATAAAAAAAGGGTACGCTTCAAGTGCTTTTTGCCTTAAAAAAAAAAGGTAAATTTGCATAAGAGGAGATGGAAATACGTTCATTGAATAAGTTCTGAAGCTGTGAATATTCACCGGCTTCCCATTAGGATCACATTTCTCTCTCGACGTTTGCAGATAACATCAACCATCGCTAACATTAGCTGACCTGATGAAGTCAGTACAAGTTAATTGCAAGAGATTCATTAAAACCATGGTCCATTTCTGATTAGTGGTTTACTACCTCTACTTCCTGTTTATAAAAGCCAGACATAGAGGACATTACGAAGACATTGCATCACCCGTCTAATTTGTTTTTTCCTTTCTTTGCCATTGTAAAAGTTGGCTCAAAATTTGCAAGACATTTGGATGGAAACACTTCAACCAAACAGCTCCAGGGTCTGGATTAACTGTGCTAAGACAGGCATTGCTTAACGGTACAGATCTCTGCTCGGATCTCAGTCATGCTTTTACCACATTCTTTTAGCCATTTTACTTTAGTTCCAAGTAAATGTTGAAAAACTATCGTAGAAGCTGTTCTCCATTATCCCTCAAATTGCCAGAGAAGAACCCACAGCATGATGCTGCCACTACCTCCTTGTGGTAACCAATACAACAGTAACAGAAAGAAAAGTAGGAAACATAATGTAATCAACATTTCCCATGCTGGATTTCATAAGAAACAAAATCATTTCCACAATAGGTTTTAATATGCACCTGAGTCAAATAAAATCAGAAAAGAATCTATATGTCTTTTTCAGTATAACGGTCACTAAGGAGCATCTTTCCATATCGGTACAAAAGGTTCAGTCGAGCACATAAATGCTATATTATCACTTGGTTTGACTAGAAAATTACTGTGTCAGATATGCAAAAGCGTGGAGGGGGAAATAACCACTTCACTCAATCGGAACATTGACAGCACTGTCTATGGGAACCATTAAATTTGTCATTGCTTTTTTATACGGTTCAGTTCATCAATGGAAGCACATCTCAGTGACGAACACACACACACACACACACACACACACACACACACACACACACACACATAGAGGGGCCATAAAGTCTCTGCTGGAGCCGTTGCTCTCTGATTCCTCTTATCAAAGGGCTGTAAAATGGAAATTAGGCTGAATAGATGACACGGTCTCTCATTACTCACTGCATGTGTTGGAGAAAGTTGTAGGGTCTAATGTTGAGTGTGACGGCAACAGACCGATAATGGTGAGATATTTAAGTTTACTCCTTTTTACGACCTCTATTAATCCACCTCCTCCCTTCTGTTCGCCTCTGCTGCTGAATTCTCCATCACATGACGGAGATGTTCTCCATCTCTCAGCTCATTTTCCCGTCACCTGGTTCAAAACTGATTTTTGCACATTTTTCTTGGCCACATTTCTCACTGCTAGAGCATATTTCTTAAACTATTTATGTCATACTTTTGGCGTGACAAACTGTGATTTGATACGGGTAATAAAGGACTACCAGACAGAGTTCTCATTGTGTGGGACCGGGCAGCTTTCCGGGTGTTATGATCGTCCCCTGCAGTGGCCACTAAACTGATTCCCTCCTCAGTGCTTTCGTTCATTTATCTCACAGCAGGTGCATTGGAGCAGGTAGCAAAGATGGAGAGTTCTTCATGTTGTATGTGTTTTCTTTAGGCTAGGGGGAAGTTTCCTCCACTTTTATTAGAATTGCAACAATATACTAGCTGCAGAAAATTTTTCAAAACATAATGACAAAGTGTATTTTATTGGACTTAATATCTTTCTTTAAAGGATTACTTAGTTTTGCGTTTAGTGTCGTATTGTTTAGTGTTAAAAGCAAAACACTTTTACAGAATTATTGTTATTGAAACAAATATTTCTGCTGAAAGTGAAATGATACAAACCATTTTTAATGAAGTTATAACAAGATAATCGATGGTATATTTTCTTAAACTGATGGAAAGCCTTAAGAGAAAGCTATTAAATTTATTTGAAGAGTACCATCAGTTGTCTATCTGTTGACATAAAACACAATTACTTTAACAACTGTGGTTGATAACTCTTGTAATTATGTTTCTATATATTCCCAAGAGGCTGAATTTCCCTTTCTTGTACATTAAGGAGCCCAAATTCAGGTGTCTATCTGGAAACATGCAGCAGGTAGTGAAGGAGGGGAGGAAGCTTCCTACAGGGGAGAAAAATGGCACCAACTCTGTCGCTCTACCCAGTGTATAATTAAATCTACTACGAATGAAAAGAATGTAGAATAAAATGTCAGTTTTGAAACCTGATTAACTTTTTAAACTCTGGATTTATCATTGTACTGGTACCCAAAGCAATAGGTGGGGGAGGGGCAGAGCTAGTTTATGCTTCATAGTCCCCATCAATCTGTTAGTTAACATTTCATTAAAAGGACTGAAAGGAACTTTTCAGCAGAAATCTTAAGGCAGCGGGACCAATGTAGAAAAAATCTTTTCCATTTTAAAGCTTCACTCTATCTGGTTTTCACAGCTGTTAAATGCTCTCATACCTTAAACATGCAGTCTTCAAAATCAAAACTGCTGCAACTGTTGGCAACATTTCACCAAAAAGAGTGCAAAAGTTATCTTACTTTGACCTCTAAGATACCCGCTCAAATATCTGGCTTCTGTGGTAGAAGAGAATCTGCCTATGTCTTGTAACCCCCATGCTGTGGTCCATCTGCCTGGGCTTCAATTACCAGCGGTGAGACTGGCTGTACCTGCTCATCGTCCTACAGCCAGCCAGGGCCCAGCCCAGGACCAAACACATTTAACAGCCCCCCTGCCAGGGACTGCATTATGGAGATTAGGGTAAAAAACTGACAAAGAGGAGGCAGATGGGTTTGGGAGAACGGAAATGAGTTTACCACTGGATGCTCTCTGAAGGCTTATTGAGAAGAAAGAAGAAAGACGCTGGGATTAGGAGAGAAAAGAAAAGGGAAGGATGGAGAAAGAAGAACAATTTTAAATATATTTTTGGTGGCCTTGGGCTCAATAATCAATCTTTTCTTGTTGTTTTAGGTAAAATATTTCAAATATTTTATGCCTTTCACAAAAGGTATGGACAACTGTACACTTCCTTTAACCTTAAATTACATTTAGTTTTCCTAACTGTCCCAGATTCACATGAAAATTCTTTAGATTTCTTAAAGAGATGAAATCTTAATCATGGCATTTTACATAATCATTATAGTACTTCTGAACCTTTGTCAGAGCTAATTTTGGACTCATACCCTCACTGATGTGCGACAAGAAATCTAAATGATATAAGCTTAAAGCAGACAGACAGCGTGATGAAGTGAGAAGACATGCAGAGAACTGGAGGGCACCGATTTGGTTGAAGCAAACTCAAAAACATTCCCAGACAAAGGTCAAGTTGTTTGACAGGTGAGATTATGCTAAAAAATGTAACAATGACGAGAAC
Source organism: Jordanella pulchra (assembly GCA_034780135.1). NCBI lineage: Eukaryota > Metazoa > Chordata > Actinopteri > Cyprinodontiformes > Cyprinodontidae > Jordanella > Jordanella pulchra. Next base: position 30,509 of record JAUZNJ010107948.1, on the reverse strand, counting down.
TTTAAAAAAGAAACTAACCTAAATCAGGATAAAAAAAAAAAATGATGAAAAATAGAGAAAAGTCTAGAAGACTGAATGAAGGGTGACATTGCTGCCTTTTCCTTTGAAGCTAAAGCGTTCACTCTTGTGAGCACTTTAATGCCCTTTGTGATGAAGGAGTGTGGTTTCAATGCCGGCAGTGGCTGGGAGGATAGCGAGCTAATAGCTAGACTAGGCTTGTGTCAGCTCTGAATGGCAGAAATCAATAATCCCCTCAGTTACAACCTCACAGGGTTCTGCATCCATGCCAACCATTTTATTAGGATGTTCTTAATGATCTTTTCTAAAGTGTTTTTTTCCTGGGTCGTTTTCATGTAAGCAGGTAATAAATGGTCCTTCTGCCTTTTGCAGTTTCTCTCTAATCTGTTTATACCTAAAATACAAATAACTGATTAGATAAGATTTGGGGTAATTTATCATATTTCATAGTGTGTGCATTAACTGCTCTTTGCAAATAAACATTGTTTTTAGTTGGACGGACTCTTAATGCTTTAATACCCTTTGGATGTATGAGAAATGATGAATTGGAATCTGCAGATTTTTTTCTACAACTTTCTGATCCTGACAGCAACAGGTGAGGGAGGGGGGTGCTACCCTGTGATTCTTTCGAGTGGAGAAAGTTACACGTTTTGTATGGTAGATGAGTTCAAATGTTTTACTGATTTAATAAAATGTTCATTGCTAACACAGTGTGACGCTGTAACTGCCGATAGCCCGAGGTGACAAATACAGTCAGATACAGTCGTAGTTCACCCAGAATTAAATGGAAATGAGAGCGTACAGTAACCTCTATATTTGTAAATGTGTTCTTTTTAGTTTGCTAATTCAACATGAGTGTTCTTTCAAGCCTAGGGGGTTTGAATTTCAAGATTTATTTATCAGACCAACCACAGAACATGAAAGATGTTACTGGACCATTGCAAACTCGGTAATGTTTTCTGTCTGTTAAGGTATAAAAATCTCAAACCTTTTTCTAAGGGAGATAAATAAACCTGGGCCAGTTTATTTATAACGAATCATTTCTAAATAAAGCTGTTCAGATTACTTTACAGGCAAATGAAATATTTCAATTGAATTTAAGATAAATGAAGGTTGAAATGAAGAAGTGCTGATTAAGTTATCAGTCTAAGTGTTTATATATGATCATACCTGACATTTTAGAGTTTGGACAATCAGAAACAGTATTTTACAACTTATTATTTTACAAACAAGCAGTAAGGACAGTATTTCAAGAGCATTTGACCCATTTTGTTTGTTTGTTTGACAGAAACAGATAGAGACCAGTACTACTCCACTATACTTTAAAATCCTTCTGTTTGTCTTTAAATCACTGAATGGATCAGCACCTCAATCCTTAACAAATTCGTTGTCAGTGCATCCTCCTCCCAGTCCACTCAGGTCTTCTAGTTCCATCTACTCTGTCCACCCAGAACCAGAACCAAACATGGAGAAGCAGCATTTATTTCCTCTGCTCCACTTATTTGGAACAAAATCACAGAAAACTGTAAAAGAGCTGAAAGTCTGAGTTCTTTTAAGTCAAAGCAAAAAAGCCATTAGTCTAGAGCTGCCTTTGACTGTTAACAGTAAACTGTTAACTGAGGTAATTTTAGTTTAGGGTTGTGGTCCAACTGTTTTATATATTTTTTGCTTGTTTTTGATATAAATTTTCTTCTACTCTGCTTTAATTTGTCTTCTATTCTATTATGTAAAGCACTTTGAATTGTCCATGTATTGAACTATGCTATACATATAAATTTCCTTTGCCTTGCCTACTGAAATACAAAATCTTTTTTTTTGTCCTGTTTTCACACGAAACCCTTTATTTCAGCATATTTAACAAGAGATTAGATCTGATTCCATGATGACAAATTAGATTCTTTGCATTTATTTTTCCCATTGACTTTAGTTGAGTTTTCATATCTAATTTTGTATTTTTAATACCAAAAACAGGGAGTTCTTGGATGGTTATTGAAACCAACTAAACTGTATCCTTCATGAAGTAGTTTCTCATTTTAGTGAAAATATGCAAGGGGGGGGAACTTAGGCGTTCTGTTACTCACTCAACGCATCTGGTACTCCAAGCTAACAGCTAACATTAGCTAATGACTAAAATAAGCTAGCGTTAGCTTCAAGCTAATGGCTTAAACTTTCGGCCTTTCAGTTTATATACTTCCAACAACTTAGGAAACCAAACCATTTGGTCTTTCACTTTTCACACACACTGGGATTTGCTCTTTGCAGTAAAAGCTGCCAACCTGCACACAACTTTAAAGGCCAAACATTCAGTACAATTACTTGCTGCCCACTCTGTTCAGTTTTTAGAAGGCCAACTCTCTTACATCCGCACACTAGACACACAGTGTGGACTTTGTTAGCAGGCTGGCACAGTCAGACTTCCCTCTACAGCAGTTTTCCATCCTGAACAGAACACTGTGTGTGCTTAGAGATGCATGTTGTTACATCGGACTGCATGAAACTGAAGAGAATGTTGCAGATTTCTGTTAAACTGATACAAATAAATTAAATAGTTTATTTTGGCTTAAAAAACAAAGCAAAGAAAATCTGAAAATAACAGTGGAGTTTGAACATAACTATTTATTTAATTCATGGGTCTGAAGGGTATACATTTTCTCCTGGTCCATGTTTCTTTTCAAAGAGTTTTTTACTAGTTTGGATACACAAACAGATGTCCATCCTAAAAGCTTTTTGTGAAGATAGAAGGAACATTTTTCTCCATCTACAGCGAAATCCCTTCCACAAATTAAAAAAGAAATGATTTCATTTCCTCGTTGTCACAAAGCATTTCTAAACTTTTTCTGATTCCTACTGAGGGCTGTTTAACTGCAAATCTTTTTCTTTTTTCTTTTAGTACTCTGTGAACTGGGACTTGTACCCAGAAATGGAAAATTGCTCTCGTGCAAGAAAGTCTCACAGACCAAAAGCACTTGTTTCCTTTTTTTTTTTTTTTTTTTTTCTCGCTATGGTAGTTCTGGCATCACGCTGGATCTCTGGCTGTTCACACTGCAAAGCCTTTACATGCAGCAGAGGCAGGAGAATCTATCCCCGTCTTCATTTTAAACACGCCCACAATGCGCCTCGCAAATATACGAGCCACACACACACACACACAGACATTAAGTTTCTTGATTTAATCTAGCAGCGTTCCTACAGTATGTTCACTTATGCAACCGTTTACACACTAGCGGGAATTCATCCATTCACTCTGTGACTTATCTCTCTTGACACTACTTCACTCTAGTGAGTCAGCTGGAGAGAACATCATGTCGTTAGCCCGGGGTGTGCCAGTGTGTGAATGACCTGGATAGGGCTTTTTATGCTGTGTAAGCCAGCTCGTGCTGCTGTAAAGTGACCTTATGGGTGCAGTAACTGAGTGATTTGCCATTTACAGTGTCCCATTGGACGTGATTTGGTGGTTTATATAACAGCAATGAGAGAAATAAACCAACACTGATACTGAGCTGTAATTTCTTCCAGATGTAGGGGAAGGACTATGGAACATCATTTATGATTGTTGATATCAGTTTGCACAAATGTTATGTTGGAAAGTTGCATATAAGAGTCAATTGTTGCATATTTTCTAATGTTCTGTATTGCACTAGGAAACTTACTAAAAGGTGGAAAGTTAAATTGAGATGGAAAGAAAATGCAACAGTTTTTGTATCTAAATTACTAATGCATATGTTTCCCATTGTGTTTGACTGTGCTGGTGTTTCCATGCCAACATATAGGCTTTAGCTAGATCATAAAGGATGTTTAATTCAACAGAGTGAAGAAATTCCTGAAATAAAAACCTAATCTAATGGTGCTACTGCTTCGAAACCCAAGTGATGAATGTCGGGACAGTGTAGTTGTTTTGTAGTTGTTCTGCCCCACGTCTCGCATCAATCCTAGATTATTTCATCCCTATTCTGTTAGCATTTAAATACAACTTTAAAGTCATGTTGTAGTTATCGACTGATCCGTGTCCTGCACAAGTACAGCTCACTTTAATTCAGCATATTGTGCTTACACTATTTTTTCAGCAGTTAGAGTTTTATTTTCCGCAGTTTTTTGCTTTTTGTTTCTGCATAGTAGAAAGTAGAGCAGGGAAGTAAGAATTTCACTGCATTGTTTGAGCCAATTCAGTTTAATTGTGTCCCTGACCAGAGACCTCTTAAAAGTCAGATATAAACTAGAGTCACGTGACTTGCAATGAATGATATTTATCAGCTGGAGAACGCCTTTTGTTTGATTGAGGGTCCTTCATTTAAGAGAGACTTCTGTATCTGCTGTTGGGGATTGATCATTTATGTTTTTGGGTTTGGTCTGTGCAAGGACAGAACATTTTGAGTATTTTCAGCAGATTTTAATTAACCACCATCTTTCCCCCCCTAGGTATGAAAAAACTGAAACAGAAAAACCAAAACAAAAAACAGGTGTTTCCTGGTTGTAACAGCTGCTTGGACAATGAAGTGTGTGTCTTCATGTTAGGGTATCTGACTTTGGCTTAGAAAGAGGAAGGGGTGTATGGGTTTATCTTTCTGATTAACTCCAGGGATGCATTGCAGTTATGCCAGTTTATTGGTGGGAGCACCACCTTCTCCTGACTGGGAACCCTAAAAGGGTGGAATAATAAAAACTTTATTTGAATTACTGTATGAAGAGGATGAAGTTTTCCTTATAACATGTTTGGCTAGAAAGAAAACAGTAATGCATTTAAACCTAGTTGTTAACAGGTTTTTTTTTACTGACTTCAAAGTAAACTTTTTTTCATTTAGGAAGTTAAAATTTCAACTAAACTTTCCAATTATTTTAAAATGCTAGTAGCAAAAAGAAAGGTAGAATATCTTATTGGGTTTTCTGTTTTGTGTGAACATCCATATGCCCTTAGAAAATACTCAGTAACTTGTATCAAAGCATTGCTCTGCTTAGCTGCACGTTTTCATTTGCCTCCAACAGCGACACAGATACCTTTTTCTACTAAGCACTTTTTAGTGTCAAAGCGTAGTGATATTTCGCTTTATGTGCAGAGGCACTGCTCTGAAAAAAATGTTTCAGAAAGCTTTTTCTAGTTTTTCTTGTTGTGTCTGTGTGTGTGGAGTCACCTAACAATTTTACTTTTAATCTGAAGGGATGGCAAAGTCAGATTTCTGTCGGCCAAAGGAGGCTGACTTTGGTCAGCTCTATCAAGGTAATCTTGCATGTTGGGGATAGAGATTGTTTCCAGAGGTTAGGACCCTTTAATTCTCCATGTATGAAGAGATTTGTGTATCAGAGGGCTGGTGTATCCACACACTAACGTGACCTTCACACACTTTCCAAATTTATAAGCAGTGCACACATCTTTGCTGAATTACCCCCAAAATGTTCTTGATTCTTATTGCAATTTGATATTTACTCTCCAATTCTCCTACTTTGTTTATGGCATTTGTAATTCTGAGATGTAGGTTTAAAAGATCAGGGAAGTTGATCTAGGCATTTGTTGAGGCTTGTTTAGGTGATAGAAAGATTTCATTATTTGTCCAAACACACTCCTCGCTTTCTGTGTTATGACTGCGTCTGAATCACATTGATGGTTTCACCTGGGGTCTAAGGTAATGGCCAAGTTTGGTTAATTCCCCCCAAATATAACAGAGTAGTTACTCACTTACTGCACGATCAAGCTTGTAGTTATTTGTAACTTATATTACTGTAAGGTAAATGAATAATGCAGTTCATTTTTATGAGTTGGGTTAAGATGTTATAGAAAAGTACATTCTAGTGGACAAAGTAGATTTTAGGTACATAGATTAGATACAGGAAAGGTTTGCTGTTAGCTCTCTACTATATGACAAATGGGCTATCTAAGTTCTATCTACTTTTGCTGTATCACAGAAAAATAAGCTGGTGGTTCTTCAGCTACATGGTTTTCATCATCATCAATTGTGGCATTAGTTTGGTGTGAAGTGTCATAGGTTGTAGCTTTATTTACTTTATTGATTACATATGTAATCAATAACAGTTTTACACATGTAAAGACACTAAAGATTTATAACAGAAGTTTGCCTTAGTTTTTATTAAACATCATTTGATTTAAAAAGCCCGTCAGTCAGAGTCTTCCCTCATCATATCAGTGTTTTAGCTGTAGGATTGGCTGTAGTGATGTTAGTGACTATCAGCTGATGAGGAACGACTGCTGGGATTATTTCTGTCGTGCGGAGGAAGCTGCGTGTTGCTGAAGTCGGCGAGACAGTCTGTGGTGAAAGTGACGAAAAGACGTAGCGACAGCTTGTATTCCAGCTAGTTGCCGATTTACTTGAAAGTTTTCCTCCTCTTCCCTGCCTTTTCACCTTCTCATTTCTTCTCTTACCCCAGGCTTGTGACCTCAATAACGGCCTCTTTTTGGTGTATGACTGGGAGATATATTTTCCAATAACTAAAGCTCTCAGCCTCTGGGTCAGGCCACCTCAGAGAAACACAAATGTTCTGCCCAACAAGAGTTATGTGTGGTTTCTCAGTGAAGTGACGTTTGATTGGCTTTTTTTAGCATTGTGCCATCTCGTATAAGAGTGCTGTACGTCAGTATGAGCTCTGCGGGGAGTGGGGCCTGTTTGGAGAAATGTATTTATAATTCCTTAGAGTTAAACTTACAGAAGGAGCTAAACAGGATGTTTCTTTTTCCTTGTGCTTACACTTCCTGCACAAGAAGAAAAGGCTCCTATTTATGTAACCTCTGGCTTCTTCTTTGGCTTGTACTCTGTGTTGGTCCAGAGAATAGTTAACCTTAAAGAGACTCTGCCATTTCTTGTTTAAAAGGGCAATCATTTATCAGAGGGTGTCGGATCCTGTAGCCTGATGTAGAGTTTGATAAAGCTCCACATCCTCCCCTTAGCTTCTGTTGGATAATAAGAGCCCAGCTCCACTAGTCCTCTGGGGAATGGTTGTTAATCCTGGAGAAGGATGCTATTTTCTGCCACTAAACCATTAGTACAACTTATAATACCATGGTTAGTATGAAAGGATGTGTTGCATTTCTCAATCAGCTGGTGAAGCTGTGCTCTTAAGTTTAAGAGGGTTTGTCTGCCGTTCATTCTGGTAAATACATTGCTCTGCTTTATTTTTTAGAAATCTTTGTATTCATTTGGCAATCTCTGAACTAAAGATGTTATTTCTCCCGAGAATACACTGAAATTATGGTTTTAATAACTAATAACTCTATTAAACTTAAGTTATTGAATCACCCATAGTTTTTAGATTAGTGCATGTCAACTGTTGAGATAATTAATTAACAGTTAATATTGTAAATATTGTAAAAGCTTTGGTTTATGAATGTGAATATTAAATATAAACTTGCTTTTCAGAGACTCTTATAGTATCATTATCACCATTATTCCCCCTTTTTTAATCCATTGTGTTTTCTCCCATCACCAAAGAATCCGATTGATTTTTTTGCTGTGCAGCATTATGTTGGTCTGAAGGCAAACTTATAAGACAGCAGAAATTTATCGAAAAACAAGAAAAGAAAAGACAAAAAAAACAAGGAGAACAAACCAAGCATGTTCCATTCTCTCACACATACCTAGTTTTCACCTCAGATATCTTACCACAGCCTTGCTTCTGAAGATAAGGCTTCTGGTGGTTTGTTCTTGAAACAAATGAATTTAAAATCAACAAAAGCTTTAGGCTGTTTTGTGAGATTTGCTCGGTGTGAAGGTGGCAGACTTTTGTCTTCTGCTGCCTGACAACATCTTTACTTTTGTAAGTGGGAACTGGCAGAGACTAAAATAGGTGTTCAAGGTAAACAACCTTGTCTGATATCAGAAAAAAAAAAAAACAAAAAAAAAAAAAATAGGTAAGACAGACTAAAAAAGTTTACTTTGCTCTTTACTGTAAGGTACCTCATAGGTTTATTTAAGAAGGCCTTTTAAAATGGTAACACTTCCTGCAATGCTGCAACGCAGCATTAGTGGGCGGAAATGGCTAAATCTATTGTACACTGCGACAGAAGAAACAGTGAAGGGAATGCCACAATGAGGACATTGCTTTGTCTTTGTGAGCTGCTGAAGATCAGAGGGGTGTGAACTGAAGCAGAAACCAATCACCAGGAGCAAAAATAAAACCTGACCTGCTTAAATTTCAGCTAATCTGTCCTGAATTGGGCAAATACACTTGGGAATTGCTGTGCTTAGCCTCCAAGCGGTCCCATAAATTGCATGACTAATGGCCAGACTGAGAAGCCCTCCATCCCTAATAAAAAGAGATTTGATGGAGATATGCCATATGGAAGCAATTATCACTTGCTGACAGACAGGAACATAATCTGAAAAAGCATACTTACCTTGATTGGCCTGGGGTACACCTTTTTCGTTTGGCCATTGATCCGTAACAAAGCCACTTTATCTTATCAATACAGATCAACAGAGGTTTTGTTCAAATTAAACCACAGTGAGCAACAAAACACGTAATTTACATCAAAAGGAATTAGGCTTTATTTTTGGCACCACAGAGCAATGATTGTCATAATGCATAAAGATGATTCTGGAATTACCTAAGAGTACACTCAGTGGCCATTAAATTAGAGACACCTGGCTAGTACTGAGTTGGACTCCATTGGCTTTCTGGCCCAAAGCTTTTATTGCTTAGATCGATCAAGAGATCCTCAAGAAACCAGTTCGAGATTAATTGAGCCCCGTGACATCATACCTTATCCAACTGGAAATGCCCATCTTCTAAAGCATATATGTAGTCATAACAGTAGGGGCAGCAATACTCGGAATAGCTTTGGTCTTTGATTGATGGACTGATCACGATATGATTATCATGGACCAAAGTGTGCCAAGACAAAAATTCTTATCTTCATGCAAACATGAACAAACCATCTGACTATGAAAGCTGAAATAGACACTTGCAGATAGTGTGGGATCTCTATTTCTGTCTAATTATTCAAATTTTGCTGAGCCTGTAAAGATTATAGCTTCAGTTTCCTTTTATTTGCTGACGTGACATGCAGTGTGACCATGCCCTGTTGTAGGCCATCTGTTTCATGGTTCTACCAGCTGCCAAAGATAGTAACCTGCACACCTTAGTTGTAATGAGCAGTTAGCACCACTGAAAGGCATTTCCAACCCCATAACTGCTGCTCATTGGATAGTTTTTCTTTTCTAAAGATTAGCAGTGTTTTGAAACACTCAAACCAGCCTGTCTGGTACCAACAACCAAACCATGTTCAAAGTAAAGTCTCTTTCCGTTTTTGATGCTCACCTTTAACTAGAGAGACATGTTATCTTATTATTCACTGTTTCACTATTCATGGCATAAAGCAACTGAACAGGTGTATCAAATAAAGTAATTTTAACACACTTTAAAGTGACAACAAATTAATGTTTGCTCATCATGTTGATCCTCACAGTTATTATTACTCACATCAAATTTGCAACATTTTGTTTCTAAAATTTAAATTGCTTGGAAAAACAATAACTTTGTACTGAAGATTCCAGTTGAAGACAATAAGAATGCAATAGATGGATATTATAAAATATCAAATTTCCTTGGCGATGATTACAGGATCAAAAGACAGAAGAGAAAAGAAAAAGTATAGCATAAAACTATTTTGGGATGTATGAACAATGTGAAAGAAAAAAAATGTAAAAAAAATCTAAACCCTTAAGGTGGAAATCAAATCATAGAAAGTGACCCTTTAATACACAGACTCTAAAGCTTTGGGTTACAAAGGGAAAGATGTTAAATCACAGTCAGTTTTGAAGTTGGATTAAAAAAAATACTCATAACAGGGGCCACGCCTGAGGATGTCTTTGTTGTCCTCAGCATGACCTCACCTGACCAGGGCTGCCACGTCCCTCTTTGTTGTTCCCCTGCCTGTTAATGCTCCTCCCAGGGGGATTGACTGCTTCATGTTTCACTCTCCCCATCCCTTTGTTCGTCCCCTCCTCCCACTCCATCTATTTCTGGAAGCAGCAATTTAATGAAGACCACACTGGCAGTGAATGACTCCTCATAATCAGTGTTCATTTGTTTGGCCAGTGTGTGTTTTCATTGTAGGTTTGTGTTGTTGATCTGGACTAAAGTTGGGTCTTGTGCTGTACAATAACAAAAGGCAAACATATGGCTCTAATACCTACATTTTAGTAGAAAGAACTTTCTGATGTGTTTTTCTCAGACAAAATATAACACCACTTAAACTGACTGGATCTCATGGTGAAGATTTTTATTTTTTTCTTTTAACTTACATTCCTTTAGTGTGTTATTTTTCTCCAAGAAATAATAATAATTAAAAAACCTCCCAATTAGAGAACTACAGCAAAAAGGGAAATCTAAAGGGTTCCCAAGTTTCAATTAGATGTTGTCTACAAGCCAACTGGTTGTTTGGGAGTAAAGCCAGGAAAAAGCCTTTCTCTCCTACTGTCATAAATGTATTTTTACAACGAATTTTACATATGGAACAGCACTTAATCCCCATTGGGGACTGGGGACATTTTTCATAGGCTTGGTAATCCAATGAAAGAATGGTGGTTTCTGCCAGAGAGTTAAAAAAGTTGATAATAGTTGGATTTTTCAACATAGAAAGGTGGTTAAGTTAACCTTGGATCATTCAACAGCCACAGACTGAACGTTCTTCATCACTGTGTCGGATCTGCACAACTAAATCCTTTTTTTAGCCTGTGGACTAGACTGCTTGTCTAGCGGAAAGTACGGACCACAGGGTCATCTACAATTATGGTAAGTATGGTAATAAGATAATGTTTTATTTCATACATGTTTCTAGAACTTTATAACTTAGAGTGTGTTTTTAATTCCTGCTAAATCTAAAGATGTTTGACACTTCTTTTTTGTTAACACCAAACAGATTTAACACCCATGTCTTATCTCACACTATCTTCACAGCTCTGCATGCAAACAGGGTGCTGGTTTTATGTTTGTTTTAACACTGGCTGGGGTGTACCTCTCCTTTTGTCAAGGTAATGCTCAGTAATTGGCTTTTTAACTTTGTGAGATAATGAGACTCTAAGAGGATGGCAAAAGGCTACGCTACAGTATGTATCTACAACGGCAGACAATTAGTACATGCAATTTTAATCACAGGCTTGAAGGTGGACCTGTTAATGAGGCTGAAAAGGGGATTTGTTTCTAATTTCCACTTAACCACTCTTATTAAGGTTTGGAAAAGGGGTTAATTGGACATTTTGAAAACTTTTATTTATCCTGAACTAATTACATGTTTAATGTTACTTATCATCAATCATGTTTAAAGTATTATTAGGTAATAATAATACATACTGAATTTATTTTTTTTAACAAAATTCAAATCAATCAACCAAGCAGAAATAATTGCAGTTATAATGTGTCGTTTGGCTCTAGGTGTTGGAGGCAATTCCTCACTGTAGTCATGGTGGATTCAAAGTACACCTCCCTGTCATCTTTATAGCTTTTTTTGTTATTGTAAAATACAGATTTGCTATTGTTACAGTTGTGGCATATGTTCTCCTCATAGGTATTTAAAAACCTGGTGAATACACAGTTACTAAGAACATGCAATGAAGGAAATGTTGGGAAAAGATTGGGAATCCATTTTCACACATAATTCCTACTAGTTTATTGGAGCATATATAAATTTCACATATATAAATTTAAATTAGTCGCAATAAATGAGCAGATTAGCTCTTTTTACACTTGGAATAAATGTTCCCAATATCTGCAGATGGCAGTAATCTCAAGCATATAGTTACCTGCTCAACGTAGCATCTAAAGAAGATTTCAGCCTGAAATTACTTAAGTTAAAGAACTGATTAGCAATAACAAACAACTAGCAGGTGGTTCTTACAGTCGTTTTCAAAAGAAGTATAGAAAACTGAAACTATTGAATTTTTTTCGAAAAAGTTCTGAAAGAAAGCAGTGGTTCTCAAATCTGCATGTTTAATCAACCAGATCATTCATAATTGTCTGAGAGATTATTTTGTTTTTACATTTGTTGTTACTGTATATAAATACAAATACCAGTTTTGAGTTGGAAAAAGGTTTCTCATGGTCTTATTTACTTGTTTGTATCAGAAAAGCCTGACACAGGGAGAGCCTTTTGGCCAAATAACTGTGGCAGAACCTGAAGAGCTAAGTTCTCAGGTCAACACTGAGCTTTCCACCCACGTCTCAAGGATAGACCTCTCTTTGTCCCATTTTAGACAAACACTACAGACATTTCAAAAGAAGTAAGAAGCAGGCAATTCTTGCTTTTAACAGAAACCTGAATACATACCATTAGACATGACCTTGAGTAACATCTATCCAACATTTACAGTGTCTCTGCCTGGCATAGAGATGAGACTTGTTATGCTGAGAGCAAAGAATAAACATGATTACATTTTATATATACAGCAGCCACATCATTTTATCATTTTTTTTTTTTTTTCACAATGTAATGTGCCTTTGTCAACCCAAACAAAGGGCGCGGCTACATTTGATGTGTGAATCAGCGCTTTTATTTCCCGCATTGGTCCATCTTATGCTAATGTTTTTCAGGAATACAGTAATTTCCTGTTCTTTGTAATGTTGTTTATCTTTACCAGTCTAGAAGTAGTTGGGCAAGTTTTCATTTAAAAAATTTAACATTTGAGAAGAAAATTGAGTGATTTTAAGACTGTAGAATGATTTATACACCATGTTTTAAAATGTCTTTAGTTAAACACATACTTTTTAGACATCATTTAGTCAATGATGCTTAAATTCTTGTAATCAAGGCTAAACTTTTAAAAGCCCACAGATGAATTATATAAAAAAACATATTCATTACCCTTATCAGTCATATTGTTTCCTTAGATGCGTGATCGTTTTTTAAATGCTGACATGAATGAATGTGTCAAAACCACAGCATTTGCATGAAACTGCACTGAACATGGGCCTGTTACTATTAAACCAAGATTTGATCCAATTACTGATTCAAAATTATTATGATTTGTGTAAAACAGTTTAAAGGTGTTTATGGAGACATCAGATAAAGTGTGGGAGGTATAAACACAGAGTATTTACTCTCTTGTCCTTTTGTTTGTTTGTTTCTTTCTTTCTTATTATTTTTATTTATTTAAACTTCAAACACTTTTCATTTGACCTTTAACCTACTTTTTATTAGGCCCTATTTTTCTGTTTTCTACCCCAAAGGGAAGTTGTGAGATGAGGCACCTCCTGAGGCCAATCTGTACCCACCGATGGATGATGGTGTCATCTGTTGCTGCAAACTGAGTTAAGCCTCAAATATGTCTAGCTGAGGTTTAAAGTCTTTTTAAATTAGGCAGAAATATTACTCATTTTGTTACTCTTGTTGGCTAAGTTCTTAAGTCCTTTATTTTTGAACTGGATTTCTGAAGATGCCCAAAAGAAATGTTCCTCCAAGGCCCTGTCAGAAGTTTTTCAGTTTACCTTAGAGAGTACACCTGTAGGGATCTTTACAGCCCAGCACCCTCTGAGGAAGGTGCTGATTAAAGGAGAGCCCTCTCGGGTTGACACCGAACTGTCGGATGTGTCAGCTAACACAGCTCCTATAAATTGCCAGTTACAGATCCTAATTTAGCTGTCTTTAACATTCCCAACAATTCATCAGCCGGGGTCCCTCTGGGCGCGCCGGCTCAGAGGAAGGTTAGAGCAGGGTGACGGGGTTTGGAACGGGTCAGACTAAAGCCTGGAGCTGAGAGAAAAGAAGTCTTTCAGAAGCAGAAAAAACATTATTTGCAACTTGTGAGTCTGTCACGCTTATTCTAACAGTCCAGACGAGGGGACAGAATGGAGTGGCAGGCGTCTCGGCGGGTTTCTGCCCCGAGGACAGCATATGCTCTGTCTAATGAGACTATATAGTATGCGAATTGACTTGCATGCTCAGTGATGTCCAGATGCATGTTGGTGTATATTGGACAGAAAGACAATCTTGCATGAACACTCTGTACAAGCCACACAGAAATAGCTTTTAAACAGTCTGTGTATAAATGAATGGATCAGCTTTCCTTCGCTTTTAAGGTCTTTTCTTTCAACTTGGAAAAATAATTATAAATTTAGTAAATTGTTTCTGCTTTAATAAAATCTGTGATTGCCAATGTTTGAGCCATGTATCTGGGAATGTTTTGTATCAACCGTCAGTTTTTATATGCCAAGGGAAGAAAACTACCAATTTGGAATTATTTCACTTAAATTGTTAATTTGTTTTAATTGTATTATTATTTATAATAATAATAATAAATGATTTTTATATCATTTATTTAATTATTTCATTTTATTTTATTGAGAACCTAAATTTGTCATACTTTATTTGAATCGAGCCCAATTGTGGATCACAACTGAAATCAATGATATTAGGGGTTTGTTGAATAAAATTTGAATTAATTACTGTTATGAATATTAAACAGAACTAAGTAGCAGTCAGATTTATATAACTTACTATATGATTTCATCTCTAAATGCTTTTCCAGTTTTTACTTTTAAATATCACGTATAGATTTTCTAACTCATCATTTCTCTCATCTTCAACTTCATATACTTTATATTGCATTTTTAATATGTCTTTTATGGTGTACATCTGTTTACAGTTTTAACTGTATTTTTAATATGTAGCACTTCGTCTAAACACGATGCTATATAAATAATTTTGTCTTACTTACCTGCTCCTTTGTATGTATCTGAACCATCAGCTCCTGCATTCATAATTGCCATGTTTATTCACTCCTTTGCATACATGATGAGAAAGGACACCCTGGAATGTTAGAGAGGAGGGACACATAGACCTGGACTCCTGCATGTGTCATTGAATGAATATCTCTTGGCTCCTTATTGGTCTGCATGGGTGGGACTGTGATTTGTGAGACTCCTTCAGATCTAAAATGAATAGAAACTCCAGGCTTAAACACGACACCATGGTATATTTGTTTTGGGTTACTGTTTTTATATGTCTTACCCATTCTAGAGAAAGCAAGCTTTTGTCTCTGAGATCATAAAGTGAAGATTGATGACAGGCTGTGATTTGCAGCGTCAAGAAAAAGCTCCTCGTAGATGAATCTTTGTCACTGCTTGAACACATTTAAAAAAAACTTTAACAATAGCTTAATATCTTTTATACTCTAGTTCATTCATTGATTATGAAAAACAAAAAAAAAAGAAAAGAAATTAAGACGCGTTTAAAACCCGTAAACATTTATATTATTATTGCCCAGCAGTTCAGCTGATGTTTATTCCAACTTTAAAAAATCTGAAGATCAGCTTTGGGGTTCCTCAAGGCTCCATCCTTGGGCCGTATTTATTCTCTAATTTTTATACTCTTAGTTTAGATTATACAGTACTACAAATAATCAAACCATATCTATCCTAATGACACAACAGTTAATATCCTATGTCTATATATATATAAGTCAACAAGAGCGTTGAACAATACGTATCAGTAAATGTATAGGTCAGAGATTTTATTCAGTGTTACTCCATAAAAGGCAAATGTAAAAATGAGTTTGATTATAATGTATATTGTGGGTTTAAAGCTCATGGAAGCACCATGAAACCATATTAGACTGCTCTATTTTAAGATTTTTATAGGGGCTAAGTCTGCAACCTAAGCAGCCAGAATCTTGGACAATCTATTTTATGATAAACACTAAACTCTGCAGGCAACAAAATAAATTTAAACATAGACAGGGCTCCTCAGTTCTTTTAGTGTTTGTCCTATTTTTAGAAGGTATGTATTTTAACACAATCTGCCATTTTTAATATCTATTAATTGGATCATGTTCAAGCTTAGAGATGGAATTAAACCCTGGAAATTGCAAATATTAAATTGATTCGGTTCATCAAGTGTCTTTTATGGTTACATTCTTGGACTTTTAGGCTGACTACAATATTCTCATCTTCTCAGACTGTCAGTGTCAGAGTAAAAACATGTTTCACGTGCTAGTTTTGTTTTCTGGGAAGAGTGGTAGTAACAGCACAGGTGCACACAGAAGTCTGACCCCATTTGAGGGATGTCCTTGTCAAGAAACAAGTGCAGAGTTCAGCTGCTCTCACTCCGTTGTCTCAGGGGAAAGAGACTGGCATGCTCTGGCCTTAGGATCCATCACGCCCTCAGTTCTTAGAACTGTGATGGTCCTCTCTTGTTTTCTTGGAAATCTTAATGTCCTGTCATCATGCTGCTGGCACAGCCAGCATTTTTCCTCTTTCTTTTAACATCTGGGTTTAGTTTACACTAAACAACATGTGAATTTGTTGGGGTTTGGTCATAATGTCATCTTGTATTTATAATGATGATATTGTTGCTGTGGACTGAGTGGCTCTAATGAGCTTTAGGTCACATGTCTTCATAACGAACCTAATCCAAATTAGTCTATAATTTGCTC
>JAUZNJ010107948.1:0-14021 GCA_034780135.1 Jordanella pulchra | reverse complement strand
GGACTGAGTGGCTCTAATGAGCTTTAGGTCACATGTCTTCATAACGAACCTAATCCAAATTAGTCTATAATTTGCTCAAGGATAGATTTTCGGTTTTTAATGTGATGTAATTTTATTGTGAAGTTGGCAACTATTTCTACCTTTCAGAAATAAATATATTTATTTTTTTTCATGTCAAACAAAACCATTCACCTTAGAAGAAAAAAAAGACAAACAAAAAAAATAAGAAGATTTATTAAATCTTTATTAAACATTTCCCCTTTTTTTTAGATTCAATGTTAAATGAGTATTCAGCATTTGGTCCGATTGCTTTGGTTTTGTAATACCATTTTCTTTTGGCTGATGGAAAAAAATTGAAAGTTGGTACCTTTAGGTCTGCAAGTGCTCTTTAAAGTGTTTGCATCATCAGGGCCAACATGGACGTTTACCAAAGGAATAAGATTCATCAGTCAGTCACTCAGAGATTAGAATCAGTCAATATTTCCATGTCCAGCTCTGATCGTTAATCAATTGTTAAAATACAGAAAAATATCATCTTTTATGTGAGAGGCTAGTTTAACCATCCAACAGTTTGCACTGAAAATGACCTAAATGGGTAAAGGTGAATAGTCATGGAATTTATTTATTTTTCTTGGGATAGTATCTTTATCAAATAACTTTTTGTGTTGTTTTGTTTGTCTTTTAAAAAGTATAGCCAGTTACATTTTTTTGTATTGTTTTGTTATTTAATTGACATCATATTATCAAGATCAAGAGCTTTTTTTTCAATTACACATAAATCGGTAGAATCCTGTGTTGTTCACCGATAATTATAACATTTATTTTTATTATTATGTTTGAAGAACTGTTCAGAAAGTTGTCCATATATATATAAACAAAGTACAGCAACATAAAAAATAAGAGTCTCATACTGCAAAGCACAACTGTTTAGCACTGTATTTTTAAACTAATGTTTAATTGCTTCTCTTTATGTCCCTGCTGGGTTCCACATTGGTTGGATATTGTATGCGTGCATGCCTTTCTTGGAAGGCTAAAACCTTATGGCTCGTAATATTCATTCCTGCTGCTTCTGGAAAAAGACAGGAATCATCCCGTGCTGCTTTTTGCCTGCTAACTGTTTGTTTGCGCTTACGTTGATTTAAGATTAACACATAAATGACCGTCTAAATGAGCCGTAATAACGCGATAATCTCTGTGACCTATTAGAGTAATGCACCACTAAAACAAACACGCACACACACTCATAAAGTGCTGTGTGTGGCGCACTTTAATTGATTTGTCAGGGTTATTTGCTCTGTTGCATGCTTATTTATAAGCAGAAAATGGTCTATGTGTTCATGCAGTGAGGATGATGGATCACTGGGTTTTATCTTCTCATTGCTTTGCTTTGTTTTTTGGCAGAGGAAATCTGTATGTCCAGTAGAGGTTGGATTGGATTAAACTGCTTCTGAAAAGATTATGCTGATCACATTTTTACCCTAAGCTCTTTACTTTATATGTAAACACACCTGGATCAGTATCCAGTTCCCTTTAGTGAGATCTCCCAACCTTAACCCATGGGGTCTACCTGTGTATCATACAGTTAGAAAAAACAGCTTCACGAAAACCAGGGAACACAGAACAAAGATGTCGGGCGTAAAGGACTAGAGTTTCGACAAAGAAGGCATCATTTACCTACAGTGAAAAGCCAAGCAAGGAGAGCAGAAATCAGAAATAACAGCCAAGAGAACCATGACAACTTAAGAGGAGCTGCAGGAATCCACTGCTCCCTTGGTGCTGCTATCTCAACAACAATTAGTCGTTTACTCTAGAAATATAAACCTTATAAAAGATGATATTGAAGCTGTAGTCGATGCTCTGATGATTTTAAGCACATGGAGATTCACCCTCCTCAGGAGATAAAAGGTCAGATGCAGATAAATAACCCACCCTTCCTTCTCCTGGGCTGTTGCGATCTCTTGTTTGGTGCAAGTTGTCTTACTCTGGACTGCCGGATGGGTTTTGAAGCAGTTCCAGAAAAAGTGGTCTATTTGAGCCTGTTTGGTGGTAACCATTGACCTGGATGAGTGACGGACACTGCATATCATCCTAAGAACTCACCATTTCTAAAATATCAATCATGCTGTGTGTAGGTTTTCTTCAATGAGCGCTGGTTTGTGGGTCGATGGAGCTACGTATAGGGAAAACCTTAAAACAAAATGATCTTTTTGAAACTGACAAAGCTTGAGACTTGGGTTCACCTTCTGGAAGGACCGTGGAGCTAAACATTCCCCCATATGGTTTAAGTCCTTCAAAGCCACCGAGCTTTAGCCTTTAGATGGAACATCTACATCAAATGAACGGCTCATTTCTAAAAGTCTGAAAAGCCACAAGATACTGAGGATGTGATTCTGAAGTGTTGGAACAAAGACACATTAAAGAAGGCAGTTGGCTCATACAAGGATTTTGGATGTAGTATAATACTTAATATCTAAGTATAATATTATAGGAGGATTATTTTTTCTATCACTCTATGGTGATATTTCACATAACCCCCCCCCACGCACACATACACACACAAATCCCAAAGGATAAACAAAAAAAACAAAACAATAATAAATAACAAAAACAAAACACCCACATTTGTGGTTTAATGGTGAAAAAAATGTCTCTTAAGAATATATTTCTTAAAGTGTATCAGTAGGATTAGATGAAAATAAATAAATAAATAGAAGCTGCTTAGAGGTGAACATAGTGTTTTTTAAAATGTTTTTAAATGCAGCTTTTCATGGAGAGTATATCCCTATTCTATAAACAGGAGAAAGAAGAATAAACTAAACTGTATTTGTTCAGAGATGCTTTAGTTGATGCTTTAATTGAGGCGTCTGTTAAAAACAGAGAGTAGGTATTATTACGTCTGTGCTGTTTTCAAGTTATTTTTCTGGACTGACTGACTCATCAACATGTTTTTTGGGAATTGTTCATTCTGAAAGTTTTTATTAAAACTTTTCTAATTTTGCAGACAGACTTTTCTTCATGTAACATCCTTTGGATGTATTGCTGGAAAGTTATTTATTTTTTAAGCTGATTAAACTGATGCACTCAGTCATTGTGCTGAACCTGATTCAGAAGCAACTCTTCTTCTATGCCTGTAATAAAAATCGATGGGGGGAGCTGGAAGTGCCAAGCGATGACCAATTTGTTTGTAGCTGAACGTTATGATCGCTGGGGATCTCAGTTTTCTCAGTCTTTTTATGACTTGAGACATGATACACAGTCAAAAATAGAAACCCTTTATCCTTCCTCTGGTCAGAGAGCCTTAGAAGTTTACACCTGCAAACACATGGTCTGTAGGCCCTTTGTTATTTAATATCCAATACTCAATACGATAACATTTTTTTTGGAATTCAAAAGAACCATTAAATATAAAAACTATGGCTAAACTATAAATCATATCTAAATTTGATACTACATTTATTTTTATAATTATGCTGTATAATTTAACTAAAAAAAATCTGAAAGGAAGAAAAAACAAAAAAACCCGGCTACAACCTGATTTCATAAGGCAGAAGGCTTTTGATTGAACCTTAGCCTGTATTCTTCTGGGGTCGTCATTTATCATCATTCTCCAGCCAGACTGATTACCAACTTTATTATCCCAAAGCTTTAAAACCTTCAGTTTTTCAGGACATCTCTGTTTTAAAGATCTATACAAGAGATCCAACAGATTTCCTGTAGGATTTAATTCTGGCCGTGCAAATCAACAGTGATGAAGCTGTTCATCATGTTTTCCTCATCTGCAGCAGAAGCTAAATGAAAACTTTTATTAGTATTTAAACTTTCTATTATTTATCTACCTTAACGAATATATTCCAGATCTGTCTTGAGATGCGGTGTGGACAAAAAGCTCCAGCTTGGTGTTGTGTTATCAATGGCGGTATGCAATGGGCAGTAGAAACAATACAACATTTTGCTTGTGGTAGAGATTAGCTTAAATATCTTCTTGCTCAAGCCACATGTAGCAACCAACCCCCCCGCACTTCCACTACCAAGCCAAAGATCTCAATTGTTCAATTTCACAAGTGTTTTCAAAGGGTTTAGCCTATCCCTGACAGAGCAAAGCAATGCGGTGACATAACAAACACCATTACAACGTGCTTGTGCAAAGAAATGGTCTTTTTCCATAGTATGGAGTGCAGCAGGCTTAAAGAAATGTTTAAAACCATTGAGACGTCTTATGAACCTCCATCCCAAAACTATTTTTAACAAAACAGAAATGACTATAAGATGTGGAAAAGTAATGCAATATTTGGATAACAGAACCTTTTTACTGTTTTTTAGCAATTGTCTTAAAGAAAATGTGTTTATTAATTATATGATACATCTATTTATTGAAATAAATGGATAATACTGTATATATAACTCATAAAAGTGAGTTTATGGGGTAGAAGTTCAAAAGTGTCTTACTTACTTACTCCTTTTTGAACATATCAGGACTACTGTTACTACATCATATGTGTATCTTTTATCTTCAATCTTTTTTTAACTGAAACTATTTTACAGCATAATGTTCAGGGTTTGATTTTGATTTCTGTTTTCTGCAAAAGAAATGTTCTAAAAAGTACATTATCTTGACTTTTTATGCATATTTTCAACTTTAAATTTATACTACATTACATAGTTTCCATGAAGGAATTAAATGAAAACCGTGTTATGAATTTGAAGTCATTCTGCCCTGATAGGTCAAGTTATAAATGAAAGCAAAACCAGTTTCTGTGCTCCCATTTTCTGTGTCCCTAAAATAGCATTTTTAGACAGGCGTTTATTCTTTCCAGATCAACTGTAACTCTGAATGAAGCCTTTATAGCAAAAGACTCAATGGAAAAATGACACATAATTTCTCACCCATTAATTACAACGCTAGTCGAATACAAAGTCAGGATCGTGTTCATCTGATGTTGATCGTTTCACTGACTTGGAATGATTGCATTCTACAAATCCACAGCTCGGTGCACTATCTTCTAAAATAATAACCCCATTAATTACCAAGCGGCATTACTGCGCGACGGCTTTCGCTCTTTGCCGCGTTAATTGAATGAGCCAGTAATGAATTCACTGCTAATGTTCTGTCTGCTTCTGGCCCACCGTTTTCACCTAAATCTAGTCAAACTCAGCCCCACATAGAGTTTTTAGGTGCTGAGAAAAGATGAATGGGAGTGAAGTCAAACTCATAATGGAGCATAAAAACAGGCCATCAATGTTTGATGAATGTGAGGTGAGAGACGTCCGAAAGGGATGAGAATCAGAGACCTCAAAGAGCGTTTGCCTCACAGAGAGAGAAGAGGGTGATTAGGCAGATGAGAATACAGGCAAACATGGCAAAAGATTTGATAAATGAGACACAAGTAGCCTGTTTGCTGATGTTTACCTCAAATGTAATCATTTTCATTGAAATGTAACAAACTAAAGAGTTTGACAAATGATAGAAAGAGACAAACACGTTTATGGTCGGATTTTATTGAAGCAAATATTCCAAGGAACATTAAAGCAAATATTTTCAAAACAAACTTCTTATTGGATAATTTATTACTGCTTAAAAGGTTTACTGGAAATAAAATAGTCCTTTCTGCTACATTATTATTTATATTATTTTTAAATTAATTTCGATTTAATGGGCAAATAAATCAAAGGACTTTGAGACAGTTTTGGTAAAACTGAAGACAACTAGGAAGTGAAGTCAGTACCTTTGCTTATTTGATCATCATGGCGTCTTTTAGTTGGATATATTACTGTTACAGTGACCCATTGATGCTTACATATGATGCAGAAAATCAGTTTGAGTGTTCGACCTGCCAGTTTTTGACCCAGCAGTGCTGTTATTATACGGGTCAATGGACTAAAATTGAAGTCATGCTTTTCTTTTCACATCAACCACTCAAAGTCCTTAAGATTTGAGGCACATCCACCTGACTGCACTCACCAATACACACATCGATACACTGACTTGCAGATTGGTTGATGGGTAAGTGCCTGAGCCAGGGGCACATCGAAAGGTGAAAAGAGGAAGTTGAAATCAGACTCTTAGTTTTGGATAGAAAGACAGGTACTCTTCCTGCTGAGGCACCATCAGCCATCAGTGTGTTTGATGTCTTCACAGTCCCTGTTGGAGAAAATTGGCTGAAAACATTGAAGTTTATAGATTAAGTGAAGTAAACTAAATATTGCCTGCATCTTCCTACACCTTCTTTATGATATTCCTCCGTGTGATTATCTCTCAGCTTGTTCAGCAGCACATTTTGACTGGTGCGAAGGTGTGCTGGAAGTCATCTTCACAGTCATTAGTGCTGCAGTGCAGGTGCTAATCGAGCTGTTAGTTGGCTCCTTTTCTGCAGGTTAACATGTCTATATTTAGATCTTTTTTTGTCTCACCACTTCTCCTCCTGCTGCCAACTTATTCTAGATCACCCTCTCAGTTGTTAAGCCCCACAGCCTCCACCCTTCCTGTTTTGTTTTTTTTCCCGTGCCCGCTCTCTCACAGATTGATTCCGAATGCTGTCTAAGATGAAGCGCGCGCCTCCTTTTGTCTCCGTTCACTTATACAAGGATAAATGTTAATCAATGTGATGTTTGTACAAATTGCGTCAAAAGTTGCTTTTTTTTTGTCACTGCCTGACTAGTGTGTAAACTCAATACCCTACGATGCAGAGTGTTAGGATGATGATGTTGTTGTTTGTGATCTTGGTAAGATGCTGTGTGCTTCAAATATAAAAACTGTTACCTTTCAAAGGATGCACGGATGTAGGGATAAACAGATGCGTAAATAAATAGATAGATACAGTATGTGGTCTTGAAGTTGTGGCTGAGAATGAATAGATGTCAGATGGATGGATGATGATTAGATCGATGACAGCTGGACAGACTGATGGATGATGGATTTATGCTAGGCTGATCCAAGAATGCATGCTTGGATAGCTGGATGGATGAAAGGATAAACGGATGCAAGCATGCATAGATGGATATGTAGTCTAAGTTTTTGGATGGATGAGCAGACAGAATTGGTAAATGCTGAATAGCTTCTATGGTATTTATATAGCACTTTTCTCTTCTTAGGACTCCAAAGAACTTCATACACCTACGGACTCCCTCTGCTTGCATAGAATGTTTTTATGCCTAATTATGATGTCCTGCTGGCTTATATTTACCATAACAACATCATATGACATCGATTATGTGTACAATTGGTTGAGATCAAGCAATGGAGGCGAGCAAGTGTGGAACTTCAAGGTAGGTAGCGAAAAAAAAAGTCCAAAATCATGTGTAAAAATGGACAAGATGTTTGATTCCAAGAGGGTTAAAACCATAGTTTAGCTAGAAAAACAGTCTGACTGTTGGAGTAAAAAACTGGAGCTAAAGCTCAGGAAGCATTCTGATGTCGCTGCGATGTCGATACAAACTTGAGCACAGTTTCCACAAGAATTACAGCACTGTTGGCGCGGTCGGACTTATTTGGTAGCTGCATCAGCACCATAGATTGCGCCACGTTTTTGTAATTATTTTTTTTTTTATGTCAGCTCATCGGGATGCTGCTGTGGTTCTATTTAAGGCTCAAAAACAACAAACAAAACACTTTCAGGATGGACTTTTAACTATGTATCCATATCATAATCAACTGGATTAGTGCTTTTGGTAAAGCCATGTGATGTGACTATTTACATTTAATATTCATATTTTCAAGTAGTTCCTTGTGACGTTTCACTGTAACTTGTTTTAGTAATTTTTCTTTATCCAAACGTACTGAAGAACTAACTTTTGCTGATTCATTTTAGAGATTTCTCTCACAGCATAATTCAGTTTTTACACTTTTCTGCAGCTTAACTTTCCACCTGATCCTCAACTATTATTGAACTCATACAAGTTTTTTTTTGAATTACTACTTCTTTATGGTCTTAACTTTCATGTATAATTTAAATTAATACTTTACTGAAAAATCATCAGACAAGGGTTAGTAGTTTTAATAGCGTGGCTTTGGTATGCTGTTAACACTCAGTTTCCTTATGATTTTTGTCCTACCGTCATAACTAAACGGTCACCACCACAGGCTGTGCAATTTTTCAAGTTTTATGATTGTTTCTTTTTTTAATGAGACATTAAACAGCAGCAGCAACAACAGTGGCAGCCTTGGCTCCAGGTTAGCAGTATAGACTTTTATAGAAGGTCTTGAAGCTAGAATTTGCAATTTGTACTTTATTGCCTGAAACATGCAAAAGCACTTTTATGGTCCTTTAAAACATGGAAACCCAGACGGCTTCAAACTATACAATACTCTCTTGTTGTTTTTTATGTTTTTATTAATTCTTTATCCTCTGACTCTGTTTTTCAGGCCTCCTTTTGTGTGGTTCATTTGTTGCTCCTTTTAAAGTCACATCTGTCCCCCCCCCCCCACCCCCATTAGTTTGATCCTTTATAGATCAATGATAGACATTC
The DNA here is from genome assembly GCA_034780135.1 of Jordanella pulchra. NCBI lineage: Eukaryota > Metazoa > Chordata > Actinopteri > Cyprinodontiformes > Cyprinodontidae > Jordanella > Jordanella pulchra. Next base: position 5,558 of record JAUZNJ010107948.1, on the reverse strand, counting down.
TCAGTTCAGATCCATGTCTCACCTGCTCTGCTTCACAGTGCACATTTGATCAATCTCCATAAGTCAGTGAAAAAGCCCTCTAGGGCATAGTTCTACTGAACCTTTCCACCAGACACCATCACACATTTCAGTTCAGCGCCTGGGCTCCGTTTTCCACCTCTCATTTGTCTTAGTTTCTTCTTCCAGGCTAAGATGATACGTTCACCCTGTGTGGATTTATTGAAGAGGCTCCTTTTTATATTCGATCTTTAATTAAAGCAAAGTCGAGAAAGGCATGAATGTCATTGAGGGCAAAAATAAGAGGACAATTGATGCAATATTCCGTTGATCATTAAGGAATACCAATATAATGTAAAAGCAGAGGGCAGAAAGGGAAAATGAAAGGAAACGAGTTGGTGCGTATTTGATGCTGGATCTTTTCAGGGTCGTTAACCGGCGCCGTAACAACTCGTCATCTCCTGGATCAGTGCCTGTGACTGTTGACTATCCCTAATGTCACACAGGAAAGGTTTTTCGAAGGTATCATCACACTTTATAAGCTCTCCTGCAACATGGGGTTGTGCTTTCATGGTTTTTGATGTCATTTATATTTCCTGGATGATGAAAACCTAAACGAGTTTATATTTGACTCATTGGTTCCGATTATGTTTTCAAACAGTTTTCTTTCTTAATTCAGATAAAATCTACATTTTATATGTTGGTTCTTTTTTATTGCTTAAAGGTAAGTTTTTTAACCTCTTTTTACTGCTTTCTTTCCAATTCAAAAGTTTTACGACATCTTACTGTGCTTGGATCCAGCTGTTTCTAGGGTTTCTTTTAGTAAAATAAACCATCTTAAAAAAAAAAAAACCTTCCTCTATGACAAGGTATGCTAGGAGTTGCACTTGTATCACAGGCGTGGCTGCTCAAGTTGCATGCATTCATTGATGTGCGGCTGCTGGATTCACATTACATATAATGTCAGACGCAATGACAATAAAGCTTAATGGGCCACTGCAGTGTGAGACGTAATGCAGCGTAGAGGACAGTACCAGCATGCAGGCTATTTCTGCTACGCATGATCAGATCAGAAACACAGCAGTGCAGTGGAATGAGACATTTGCAGTGTGAAAGCCTTCAGACTTGTGAGATGAAGAAACAGGACAATTGATGAGGAAATTTCGATAGGGGCCACCTACTTGATGTATACTGATTCTCTGTTAAGCCTTTTCATCACATATCCAGTCAAATCAAAAGTGAAATGTCCTTTTTTCATCATACAATGTAAAATAAGGTTTGAGAGATAAAAAAAAAACAGAAATCAATCAATCAAGTCCTTTGTGATTATTCTCTTACTTTCCTTTGTCTTAAGCATCCTTTGCCAGAGTTGCTTTGCTGCTGTAAGAGCTTTTTAAACACCATCTGCTCTGAGTTTGTGTCTAACAGCTGCATTGTCTGACTTTAAGGATTATCCTCCGCAGTAGCTGATTGTGGATGAAGCTAAATCCAAAGAAATAAAAGAATTATCCTTTTCTGACATATGATTTGAACTTACAGGGGTATTCAATTTCTTTAAAGACACATTTTTAGCCCTGACATTTACCTCTGGGCTTCAGAGAGCAGAACCATAACCTGACAATGTGGCACACAGTGTCCTGTACAGGCTGCTGTCATCTTAAAAGTCTCTATGTTCATGTGTTTCCTCCCCCCTGGGATTAGCTATGGCTCACCAGACTGTCAAGAACCAAGCACCAGTGACTCCCATCCCCAACTTTCCATTGAAATGCATCAAACCGTCCATAGTAAAATATCTTGAGGTTGGATCTTTAAAGTTAAGGAACTCTTTGCACCCTGCTGCTCACACTAAAGGATACTTAAACTGCTTTATCACAGGATTTAACTTGTTAAAGATTAGATTCTTCCCCTGCTGTAGAAATCTGCTGGAGCTTGGGTGGAGGTTTTTCTTTTGTTTTGGCTAAAACACCTTAAAATATTTTTTCTAGCATGTAGATTGGTACTGGTTTTATAAATGCAATTTATGCTTGTTTGTTTTTTTTCTTGTTGGTTACTTACATTATTATTTTGATTTATAGGACGATGAGGACCGCCAGTAAAAAAGATTAGAAGAGACCAGATTTGGTCAGTGTCCTTTTTAAAGGCTTTCCAAATGCATTACATCAGTCAAACCAACATGTTTGCATGTCGCCCCTCAGTTAAAGTCTGAAATTGCTGATTCATTGTCTGCTGCTGAAACATGGTGTCCATCAGCGCTCACTGTCTGATGCTTATGGCTAAATGAAGATGGCCTTGTTAATTACAACTGCTGTGCTTTGTGTTTTGTAAGTGACCTACTTTACTTATGAAGCTGACTTGTTAGAAAGACAAATATATCAACTAATTCAGAGGCCTAAGATATCTCACCATGTTTAATATAAAATCTATACCCACTTTCAGTTCAAGATTTTATCCTTGTGGACATAATAAAGACCCTTTTACCAGTTTGTTTATTAGACTTAAAAGCTTTTTAAATCCCAACTCATGTAAAACAAAACATACAACAAAATTCGCAAATTTATAAGCTAATAAACATGGCTAAAGAATGGAAAAAAAACAAGTAGACTCTAGTGTTTAATAGCTTGTAGAGCTACTTTTAGTTGTCCTATTCATCTTTGCCATAGTTTATTATTCTGCTGCAATCCTGTGAAGGATTTTTTCTGAAATGTCTTTAGTTCTGTTTTTACCCCTATACATCTCTCCTAGGATCTCAGAAAGCATTTTAACGATGTCTGGACTTCAAGTTAAATAACAAAACAAAGAATTTATTATTTTTTTCAGCTATTCTGCACTGAATTTGCAGTTACGCCTGGATCTATGTCCCAATCATAAAAGTGTTGGGACAGAGTTTCAGATTTTTGGTCAGATTGTGTCCTGTTTTACTAAAGCCTCAGTGAGTCTAAGTTCCAGGGTCCTGTTGCTTTGAAATAAGATCAAGTCATAACATTTCCATGATTGAAATTAACAGCTGACGTTTTTTGCAAATATTTCTGATATGATCTTGTGTTTAAACTACAGTGCTCCATGAGCCCTGTTCAGTCAGAGTACAGACATCCATTTTCAGTGGGCCTTGACAGAAAGCTTCTAAAAGCTTTCTAAGATGTAGTTTTACAACAACAGCAATCCTCCATCTATGTTCTGGGGTGTTTTGTTTTATCAAATTAATAACATTTGTCTTTTCTCAACTAAACATCAACGACTTCGAACCCATTCACTTATGAATTTTATATGTGCACCGACTCAGTTAGGGGAGTGTGTCTTGCTGTAGTGCTCGATGTGTAATAAAAATGCCCTAGAAGGCTGCCTAGAGGGACACCACATTTTATTTCTGTTCATTCGTTTTTTCTTTGAAGTGACTCATCATTCTCCGCCACATAGCGTTGCTATTTTAGACTGTCCCACTTTTTTAATTGAACAATTATCATGTTTTAAATGACACAGTTTGCGTGGTTTAGACCAGGGAATTTTCAAAACTAATGTTTTTATATTTGTGGTTACACTTGCTAATGACTGATGATTGTTTAATTAGGTTTGATTTTGACTCTATCTTTGTTTACTTCAAAGTACCATCTTAGAACCTGTTATATGTGTTTTGCACAATGAAAAGAAAGGTTTGATTTATGCTTTAGGTCTTGAATAAACCAAAATATCAAATGCAATATGTAGTGAAACTCCTAAAACCATTTGATCCTTCTTCACATGGTCTAAATTAATTTTTATTGGTCTATGGATAAACCCTAAGAGGAAAAGTACATTGTGCTCGTCCACCCGTAAAAAATAATCCATTATTTTGCTTTAAGTACAAGGGATACAGTGGAAAAGGCAGTGTATGTGTCAGAAAGAGGACATTCCTAGAGAGCAAAGGACAGCAAAGCTGCTGTCAGAATGACTAATTTCCCCTGATGAAATCCTTCCTGTTGGACCTACTTGAAAACACTTTATAGCTCAGTGGATTATGATCATGCACTCACTATAGATAGCGCTTCAATCCCTTGTAGAACTCTATAGCCTAGTTTCAGCTCATCAGCAGATGTAATATGTGAACAAGTTGTCTATCCTCCTGGGGTTCAACCCTTAACCTGCTTGTTTATATCTACCTAGGAGTAGTTGGATGGTCTGATTGGTTTTAAGATAGTTGGCTCGAATGTGACTCTTAATAAAAGGAAGGTATTATTCCATCCCTTTTAATAAAAGCTGCATTATATATTAGCCTAGTAAAACTGAAAAAGAAACCACCACAGCAGCTGGATTTATCACTCAGCCGTCTGTGCTGTAAATCCTGACCTCTCCTCGTAATCTGCTTCTTAATACTCATCGCCTGCCCTTGAATGCAGAACGCCGTTTGTGTGTTTAACAAGGCATGTTTGTACCGGATTACTGGGTTCCAGTGGGACAGTATACCGAGCACTCCCCCCTCCAGGGCCAGAATGCCTCTGCTTGAATGTAGCCCCTCTCAGCCATCCAACCAAAACCCCCACTTTACCAATCGATTCCTTCGGGTTGATGGACGCGCTGCTCTTCCTTTCAACCCCTGCATCATCCCAGAAGACCATCTGACTGAGTGAAACAGAAAGGAGTGGGGGCACAACTGAAGGAGAGACAATGAAACAAAGAAAGATTCATGTAAACAATGAGGAATTGCTGAAAACTAGCAAAGTTTATATTTAATGGACTTAAAAAGCTGCGATTGTTTCTCGTTTATCGGTTTTGAATCTAAAAGCTTGCTCATGCGCATCATAGCGTTCCAAAGCTGGACACCTCATGCACACCTCCCTTCGTCCCAATTGCTCGCTATCACACCTGCCCTCTGACACACACACATTCTCCAAGCCTGTTCTCCTCCACCCTAATGAGGAAGCTCATTACGAGCAAACAAGCCGTCGCTCCTTTGAATACACAACTAGGACATGCCCCGCAGCTCAGCGAGGTGTGAAGCTGGAGGCTGAATATTTTATTGATTCTGCGAGTCCAGATGTTGATCTGTCTTGTGTACTCGTGTCATTAATATAGTGTCTGCAGAACAAAGCCACGCTTCCACAGTTCATCAGGTTGCATTAACTGTTAAGTGGTCGCCTTGTTGTGCTCATGGAGTTTCTGCAAAGGCAAGTTCAATTAGAGATTTCTGTTCTTGGAGGGTTTAGTGCTCTTTCTTCTGGTGTTAGTGTGACCGGAGGGTTAATTTGAAGCAGCAGTTACTGGAAAACTCTACTAGCGCCTTAAATAAGTTAACTTTTTTTATGAAACTTTGGCAGAATAACTCACTCTGTAGAGCGCTAAAATTTCTGGGTTGTTTGTTTCATCTACCAAAACTTTACATATATATAAAATAAACACAGTATAACATGATCTGTTTGTGTCATGTTGGATTTAAGGTGTCGAACCCAAATGCAGAACACCACAGGAGGCAGAGTAAAAGTTAACAAGTTTATTCAAGGAATAACAGAGTAAACTGGTTCTGGTTCGGTTCTGGTTCGGTTCTGGTTCTGGTTCGGATCCGGGACAGGAATCACAGAGGTCTGCAGACC
>JAUZNJ010107937.1:0-20424 GCA_034780135.1 Jordanella pulchra | reverse complement strand
AAAGAGAACCACGATCGTAACTCCAAACAGCAGAAGCATAACCATTAGATACTCGGACTGATATGGCCACACATATTATAAAAATAATCGCTAATAATCTACAAACAAACAATCTACTAATAAGGCGAGCAGTGGCGTGACCAGACACAGGCGCCATCTTGCCCCAAGATGGATCATGGTATGGATCAGTCATACCAGTTGACTTGATGTTCGCAAGCTCATTAAGATAGTCCTGGACACCCTGCTATTACATAATTCCTTCAAAAGGAAATAGTCCTGGACACCCTACTATTAAATAATCAAAAATAGATAGCTTTCCATTAATGCCACATTTCCACAGTGATTGGCATTTGAGGCAGAGCATAGCCCTTGTAGTATTGTGCCTAGCTAGTAAAGACTAATGCAATCATCATACAAGACTCTTTATTCTTTCCCCCTCTGTCACCTGGTTAGAGCCTCAGCACTGATCTCTCTGCCTTGCTTAGATTAAAGTTTTAAAATCTAGTATTGTCCTTATTTGATGTTTTTTTTTGATGTATCATTGCTTCTGGGGTTAAAGAGCCAGAGGAGCGCCTAAGAGCATGGCCACCATCAGGGCACGGTCACTTTTACCACTTTCTTACTACATGCCTGAGGAGTTTACTATTTTCAGCAAAAGGCTGTAAACATAAACTCAAACAGGCTCAAATGGAATCTTGATGGCATCTAAGGAAGGTCAGAGGGGACAATCTGTATTCTTATACCGTCAATACTGCATTAATCATTGACTCTTATATATAGACTATGCTAATGAAAACAGCTTACATTACAGAATAATGGGGAAGTATACGTTGTAGTACAAAGGCAGAAGAAAAGAATGACCTTTTGAAATTTAATTGGATTTTTTTGTTCAGTATATCAACTCAATTTCCTGTGTGATAACATTTTCACACCTGGTAGCCTTGGCTGTTGTTCTGATTTCCAAAGAGTGGAATGCCAGGGTCCCCACAGGTAGTGTGACTTGGATCTGAAACAAACAACACACTCTAGTCAAGTGTTCAATTTGATATACATTATTTCAAAAGTGTTTTTTTTTTTACTTTTATCCTGTCATAATCTTCCAAGGCTAAACACTTGCAGCATGAGAAGGACTCAAATACGTTGTCAGAATCAATACAAATAGTCTTAGTTGACATGTACAGCAAAAGTCTTGTGACAGCAGTGTCATGACTTTCCCAGTGAGGCCTAAGCTCCACCTTATGATGATTCATTGAGGATTACAGAAACACACAGAAGAAGCTGATGGATTTCTAGAACATGTCTACTTAATGCTTTGGAAACTCTTTACAACTACAGTCTGATTTTGATAGTTCTTTTATATAGAAATGTAAAAAAATAAAAAGGCTATTTACTATTTCAATAGGTAAGCTTTGATATTAAAATGTATTTGATTCAAAACATTTAAATAATATAACAATAAATATAAAATCATATTTTCCACAGCACCTTTTAATTCTGAGTTTTTCTATAATCTTTTGCATCATAGATGGTTTAAGGGGCATAGTATACATTTTACTCTAATACTTGGTATGTGAAATGTACAGGCATAATTCAAATGTTATCAGCAGAATGTTGGAAATTGAAATGTCACGTCACAAATATATGGCTACAGATGTAAAAGATGCAGTTATAGCTAGAAAAATGTTAGCACTAGACATGAGTTTACCTACTCTTTGTATTGGGTAAAATGTTCCCTCTGGAGTTCTCAAAATAATTTTACAGGCCAAGAAGCAGATTGTAAATATTAATTACGAAAACAACTGCATTAAAAATATTCAGGTGTTAAAATACTTGATCGCTTGAAAGCTGAACCTTAGTGTTTTGGGTCAAAATTGTTGTGGTGTAAAACACTCATTTGTTTGTGTTTTAACTATCATTTTTGTTGTTCGATTTAACCAAAATACATTAAAATGCTTAATAATAGAGTAATAATTTCCCATAATTAGATGAACAAACAAGTGAAGTTACCTATGCAGGAGGGCTGTGTGCCACTCCAGGTCCCATCATACTGGCAGTACCTTCTAGCAGAGCCAACCAGAATGAGGGGAGGATTGCAGGAAAAAGACACTGATGAAAGATAGGTAAAGCCACGGTCCTCCCTTCTGCCTTGATCTGGCGTTCCAGGGTCTCCACAGAATACAGCTGTAACAAAGCAGAGGGAGGGGCAGAGGAAAGAGAGAATAACATTACATTAGGAGACCTGCAACACATGTTGAGTTTTAATTAGATTTCCAAGTGGGTAAGATACATCCTGCAGGATATGGACATGAATACATGGGTAGTACAATCCAGAAATTAATCATAATATGTAAAATATGTCAGTGGGGTGCTGCTTACGGAAACACTGCGGTTTCTCTCCACTCCAATTGCCATTGCCCTGACATGTTAACACAGTGGGCAGAGATAACTGGTAGCCTTGGTTGCAAGAGTAACTTATGCTCGAGCCCCAGGTAAGGTCTGTACCAACAACCTGTCCATTGGGGATGAGTGGTGGTGGACCACACACAATTGCTACAAGGAGAAAAACAGGAATTAATATTCTTTTTCCCTCTATCTAGTAAATAAAGTAGTTAAAATAAAAAAAAAACATAAATAGTACAGAGATTAAAAAGTATCATGTACAATTGTACCTTTACAGAGCGGTTTAGTGCCATTCCAGGTTCGATCTTTGGTGCAAATGAGTGAAGATGCTCTGTCAGCATCCATTGTATATCCAGGAGAACACTGGAAGGTGACAGTTCGGTTGTAAGTAAAATCACTCCCAAATCTGACTCCATTTGCTGGCACTCCGGGATCACCACAGTTGATTACTGCAGTAACAAAATAGGGTAAAATACAAACAGGTCAATATTGAAATATATGACAACTCTTTGTAACATTTTCCAATCTCACTGTATTAGCAAAAACAAAATGTGTTGATTACAGTAAACCCTCGCTATGACGTGGTTCACTTTTCTGGGTCTCGCTGCTTCAGGGATTTGCATCATGCATTGTGTTCTGCATTATGACTGGCTAAACAGTCTCTCTGCTTATTCTCTACCTTCTTCTTCTTTACTGTCAATATAACGTTGCAGTTTAATATGTACACACATACACAGGCTTTAGAAAAAAAAAACACTGTAGAGCGAAGTCAGGATGCAGAAGAGCAGTGAAATCCATGTGACTCAATATTTGTTATTCTGTACTTGATTAAGTTTATACAGTACTTTTATTTATAAAACAAATGCTTGGGCCTGTAAAAACGTTTTTCTCTTTGGTTTCAATGTATTATGGAGTATTTCAATGTAAAATTGCAAAAACAATGAAGGTTACTACTTTATGGATTTAGCCTATCACATTTTTTAACCGTAACCCCAGCGAAAAACGAGGGTTCACTGTATATATTCAAATTACAAAAAAAAGAAGGAAGGAAAACTGGTAAGAAGGATTGATGGATGGGTAGACAAGTTTTTGGATAAGAATATCTTTCATTTTTAAGTGTAATCAGGGTAAAAAAAATGTCAGACTAGATTTTTGTTTAGAGAGATTTTCAGTTCCTAACAGTTCAGAGGAAGGTTAAGGGAATTGGAGTTTAAGATACTAATTACTTTCAATAGCCAATTTTCATATTATTCTTGAAAATTTATAGTCAGACTCTACGCTTAAAAAAATCTCTATTTAAGAACCTCTCTTAAGTGAAATCAAAAAACGTATGGTTCTCCAAGTTAAATTCTCCAAAGAGATCATCTTACAAACTTAACAAGGTAACATAGTAGTTTCTATATTAGGAAAAAATAGAAGTTTTTCATAAATCCTCCAAATTTCTACTTTCAAGAAGCTGCTGCAACAAAGGTCCACAGTTTGCCTGACTGTACTCCATCCCCCTGCAGGAAAATCAGAGTCAAAGAGTAACAAGACAAGGAATCCACTGAGTGACTCAAATGCACTGCAGCTTTATCTGTAAATGTCTACAAAGAAAAAAAAATAAAACAGGGGACATGACATCTAGTATAGAGATGCTTTGGGACACTAAGGCATTGTTAATGTGTACATCCCATGTGTAAAACTTGTAAGTAGGACAAGGAAACTAAGCTTCTTTGAAGTGTTGTGCTTTCCCTTGAACGACAAAGCACTTATCTTCTATCAGCTGTTAGGATGCTTTTAAAGGAAGCACAAATCCTTCCCAGAGTTCCCTACATTGCAACAATGACATGCAAAAGAATAAAAACATGCTTTACCAATTTATAATAAAACTCTTAGATTATGGTCACATGTCCACCAATTGCAAAATTAATTTGCATTACTTTCGATTTGTAAAGACAGAGGTGAGTAGAACCTTCAGCACTATTGGGTTCCCTTAAAACATTATTTTTAGATTAACAAATCTAATTTAATCATGGAAAACGTTCAGTCACTGTGTTGTAACAAGTAACCCTATGCACATGTGAAACTCTGAGCTTTGAAATTCATTATGATGCTGCTTCATTTCATCCTTTCTGTTGAGAATATTGGCTGACTTATATTTACTAGGGTCTTCTTGGTCTGTATAGCAGTTGTGTGCTTTTTCTAAGACATTGATAATACAATGTCCAGCCATGCATTTTCGAGACTCTAACAGGAAACATACAGGAAACTCTTGTAATGATTTCACTCACAGGGAATTAAAAAAATGACCATGTTCTTGTTTATTTTGTATTGATACAGTATAAATTTCCTGTTGTTTGCACTCTAATGCAAAATGATTAAATATGATTTGTAAGCTAGATTTACTTATTGGAAATTATATGTGATGGACCAGCAAAAAGTAAAGCATAAAGCTGAAATGAAATGAAAAATATACTACTTTTTTATTTTTCATATATTTATTAATACAAATATGGACAGAGTTAAATCAGTCCAATAGCATTAACCCACACAGACCATGGACAATGTTAATGAAAGCACTGGGTTCCTATATGTTGATTAGAAGTCAGTTACAGCATCTAGCAAAAAGTGGGCTAGAAATTTGGAATTAAGTGATTTTTTGGGGGGGGATTACTACTATGAGTAAACTAATAATCTTAAAATGTAGCTGTCCGGGAGATTCATAATGATCGTAGTCAGTGTGGAATACTGGTATTAGTCTTACTACACACCCTATGATCAGCTAAAGTGCAACCATTTGCTTTTAGAGGATATGCAATGTTTTTTAATGAGTAAACCATTTTATGACTTATTTTCTATATAACTGGTTATTCAATGAACAATCAGTTATATAGAAAAAATTGATTTATGTCACAAGTATGCACTAATACACATTGGTTTACAACAGAATAGCCCATTAAAATACATAGAATTTTGATGTTGTAATTTTTAAAAATGTGATAGGTTCTCAGGATATGAATACAAGTCAAGTTCATTGAAGATAATCAGCATAAACACTGTTTAGAGAGATGTGTGTGTGTATTTACATATTTAATGAACTGTTTATCTTTGCATATTGGTTCTAAAAAAAGAAATAACATAATTCTTCAAGTCCAAATTGCTTGTTTTGGGATCTCCTTAGAAAAATGTGTTTTATGTCATTTCGAAACATGATGTTTCCGGTGAATTTCTTATCAAGGCATCCTTTTCAGTGCTTTACCATCTAGAGAGATTTGGGGCACTATTTGTAAACATATTGTTCCCAGAGGAGGAATCGATATAATTGTTTGTGGTTGAAAATGCTGATGACAAGTGTTTTAGAAATAAAAATTGTTTTTGAGAAAAGGGCCTTTCCAACAGATCAGTTCTGGTACTTGTTGGTTTAGATCCATGGCTAACCTAAAAGTGTCAATTGCATTCCATTAAAACTTAGCAATTCTAATAAAGCACAAAAAAGGCATATCAACAATTATAAACATAAAAGCAGAGTCAGTGTGAGTCAATGTTGATTCTTTGAGCTGTAAATTACCTGAGCACTCTGGCATGTTGCCTGTCCAGGTTCCATTTACAGTACAGTGACGGGTAAGCAGTCCAGTGGAGTAGTAACCTTCCCTGCAACTGTAAGTGATTGATCTGGAAAAAGTCAGTCCTTCATGAACAAGAATCTGGGCATTTCGGGGAGTTCCTGGATTTCCACAGGATATCACTGTAAAAGAAAAAAAAGTAGAGAATAAAGACCAGTAAGACCAGTTTTGAAGGTGTGTTTAGTTTCAAGTGAGGTGTTCAGATAGTTTTGATGCTTCAAAACTTCAATGCTATATAATATCTCCTCTGAGGTAACCCATCAACCAAAAAAAATAAATAAATAAATAAACGCCTAAAGCCTCTAGTGAAATCATTGTGTCAAAAGGTAACAAAATGCAATTTATACGTAATCTGGCTGGTCTGTATTTATAGACAGAGATATTTTTCCATGCTTTTTATGTCCATTTACTCCCAACGCTGCCTATCTGAAAAGCTTCCTGATTTGATTTGTTTCTCCATTTTTTTACTGCTTGATTTTTCATCTGCCCACTACTACCCCAATTACATTTTTGTGCATCTCAACATTGCACATTATAGACAAATATTTTACAGACACACACACACACTTTTACACAGTAAATCCCTTGGTGTCTGTCCAGCCGCTAGCAATAGTTCTGTTCATTACAGTATCCAGCTTGCCCCGGGCCATCAGAACCCCGGGGGCATCGCCCTCCCGTCATGACCAGATGTAGCCTGGCCCTTGAAGTTCCTGCCAAGTGAGAACAGGTGGACAACCTTGGCTAGCAAGCATAACACACAGAGAGAGGCATGGGACAGTTGTGCTTGGGTGGGGGGAGAGATTATATAAAGTTGTTCTAAACTCTACTGGACAATTCTACAAGATACAGTCAGTGAGTATTTTTTTCATCCATCTATATAGATGTTAATGGAATAATGCACCAAAAATACTTAAATGCTCAGGTTACCAATTGATAGAGGATTTATTGCTACATGACTATTAATTGGGAAAGATACATCACCTACAATATTCACCCATATGCACAGAATTCACCATGGAACACCTGACATGCACCTTGTGGTTTGGTTCATTACTTGGAAATGTTGATATAAAAAGTGGAAAGACATTATTTCTAAAAGAAAATTCCATAATATTGCATAAATTCTAAAAGTTTTTGGTTTTCTAGTTTACAGTTCTCTGGTGAACACAATTCACAAGGCAAACCAAGGAGAAATTATATTAATGCTCAGTAAACAGAGAGAATGTGACCTTTTTACACATCCACATACAAATTTTTTGTTATTTTTAAAGTCCCTTGTGATAATTTACCCCAGACCATGCATCATTTTTCTATGTGATGCCCCTTTTCTCCCAGCAGTATATCCCAAAGCAGAACATTTAATGCTTCATTATATTGCATCTCCTAGTGGGTTTTCTTGTTGACGTGTCCAAATTAAATAAGTGTACACACCCTTAAAAGAATAGCTATACAATGAAAAATATACTATTCTAGTGGCTCACCAGAGCTCAGGGCCATGTGAAGGAACCTCACAGTGAAGCCAAAAAGGAAAAACAAATTATAGCAAAGAAAGCAAGGATTTCTTACCATGGCACTCAGGTTGTGTTCCCAGCCATGTACCATTGGCAAGACATGTTCTTTCTGGGGAACCCTTAAGAACATAACCTGGTTCACAGCTGAAACGTACTACACTGCCCACAGTAAATTCATCTCCAAGACGAATGCCATGAACAGGTACGCCTGGGTCTCCACATAGACCATTTGATTCACCTACAATGACAAAAACAAATAGTATAAAGATTACATTTATAAATAAGCATACATCAAAAAAAGTTCTGCAGACTAGGGCATAATTGTGTAACTGGAAGAATAGTCTGACTCATTTATTTTCCCATATAGATGCAGTTATATAATCATAATTTCCTTCTTCCTTCGTGATTTATTTAACGTCTGAAAATGTTGTTATATTGGAAAAAGTTCACAGTAAAATTATGCTTTCAATTTCACAGCTATAATAAAAAATAATTGAACTTTCTTTTAATCTCAAAATCTTTCGGCAAGCAAAGAGTTAGAATACATAAAGCATAAAGAATAAATAGTGAGTAGAGGTTGCTTGAAGAGCAACAAGCTGGTTGTGGTACACATGCAGGAAACAGGAGGAAGAAGTTTCTCTCCTTAGTGAAGAAGTAAGCTAAAAAAGGAGGAAAACAGTGATTGTCTATAACTCTGAAACTTGATCTCTCTAAAGTTATGGTGCCAACATTATGTCATAGGGATTTCATTTTTCAGAATGTACAGCAAGCTTGGTCAAAGTTATTGGAGAATGGACTGAGCTAAATGCAGAGAATACTGGCAAAAAACTAGGTAGAGGATGTAAAAGATTTGGTTTAGTTTTTAGGAGGACAATAAGCCTCAATATAAATCCATAGCTAATGAGGAAGGTTTTTAGATCCAAACAGCTTTAGATACAGCTAAGCTTGAGCGAGCAGTGAATTACATAAATGACTGAAGAGTGCAAAGCTCAAAATGCATGACCCAAAACTCTTAAAGTTAAAACAGTAGCATAAAAAAGGACTTGCAAAATGTTGGCTCATGGCTCCTGATACTGAAACCCTTTTCTGACTTTATATGTAGAACAATTTTAGAACCAAACATTATTATTCTCATCAAATGTATGGTAACATTCCAAAACATAAAAAGGTCAAGGGACATAAATAGTATATTTGGCTGGAAGGTACTTTGTCTTTTCCTGTTGTATTTGATATGTAAACTTTGATATTAGAGAACACCCAAAAACATCCAAAGGATATAGGTGAATATTACATGTAATGATAATGAACTGACAGAGTGCTTTTTTGGTGTCGCACAGCTTGTGTGTCTGTTTGTACAACTTTATACCACCCTGACACTGTCTGTTTTGTTCACTTTTCTCTCCCATCTGTTTGAATATGCATTTGCACATATGGGGATGCCTGGGCCATTTAATGTGAGACTCACTAGAGCCCTGAGGTAAAACTGTTGTTGGAGTAGAGTGGTACGGAGGCCTGTGTATTTATACTGCTTCATAAGCCAGCATTTATGTTCCTGAAACTAATGAGAGCAAATTAAAACAAGTTTATGGAGGAGACTCAGTTTGTCCTTGAAGCCTGTGGAGCAGCCGGGTAACTCCATTTTTAGTCCAACTATTTTGTAAATATACCAACAGATGCCACTCAACATCTTCATTTGTTGCTCGTAGTCTGTAAAGGCGTCTATATAAATGACAGGTTGATATCCCAACCAATTAGTGAAGTGCCAAATGAGAATTTGAAAGGGGATGACGACTCACTTATGAGATGATAAGGCTTTGTCTTGTTTAAGACACTTATTCAAGGACATCTTTTAATATTAACTTTTCATCATCATAAAATGTCATTTGGAAAAATACAGACAAGCAAAGGTGGATTGGTAACTTTACGTCACCTCCCGATCTCGATCTATTCTATCCTACCAGAGCAGTGTGGTGGCGAGCCGCTCCATTGCCCATCCAGCTGGCACATTCGGGTAGTATTTCCAATGATGATACGTTGACCCATGCAACTGTAGCGGATGACTGACCCCACTGTTCGGCGATCACCTGAGATCTGGGCGTAGGGAGGCATGCTGGGACGGTCACAAAGCACCACTGACCAATCAAAGAATAGAAGTAAGGAGACAAGTGTTAAGAAACTTTAATTCATTGTGATTATTCCATGTGCGTTTAGCAAAAATATGAAATCTGATGACCAGCACTGAAGGATTTTAAGTTTTAACTGGCTGTTTGTTTTTTTTTTTTGTTTTTTTTCTAACTGGTGAACCAAGTGGTCCAAGTCATGCTAATCAACAATATTCTTTGAAGTGAAAGCTGTTTCTGCAGGAAGAAAACCTAATAAAAAATTTTTGTGCCAATGAAAGTTGTGAAATGTTCTCAAAAGAAACACAAAGGGTCTAGGAAGCTATTTGAAATGAAACGACTTTCTTTGGGACACAATGGTGGTTGATTTAGACTGCTGTGACAGAGAGCCAGCTTCACACATACCAGATCCCATGTCCAATGCAAATAGATGCTGCGTGTCAATCAATTTGTCTAAAACTCATCCATCCTTATTTAGATGTTTACATGATATATTCCATTTTTCCTGTGTCAGACTTTCTTTCTGGCTCATCTGGTTTTTACAAAATGACGCATTTTGCTCTTTCATTTGTCACAAAAAGACTCAATGCACATGTATGACAGACAACAGAGCAGGGCTGTCTGTCATCCTGCAGAGCAAGTAGAAATTACGAGACTAATCAGAAAGACTTTTATTTGCGATTAGAAGGAGAACGAACGGATGAAGGAGTTTGTGTGAATGAGGAGTAAGAGGTCAAGAGCTGCTGGTAAGCCTCCATTCGTTAGACATGTTGTACTTTTAAAGGTATAAAACAAAGCTGCCTGTAAAAAGATTTCAGTTTGTATCCACATTGAAACTGAAAACTG
Source organism: Jordanella pulchra (assembly GCA_034780135.1). NCBI lineage: Eukaryota > Metazoa > Chordata > Actinopteri > Cyprinodontiformes > Cyprinodontidae > Jordanella > Jordanella pulchra. Next base: position 9,942 of record JAUZNJ010107937.1, on the reverse strand, counting down.
ACCTAAAACCAAACTTACCAGGTACTAGGAATTTTGAAAGTATAAAGCGGTTTCTTTGGGACATTCTGGATTTAAAAAGTCTTTTTAATTAAAGTGTTTGTTTGTTTATTTTGCCCTGTCATCTGTTATTGTACTGACTTCCAAACATGCTAAATATGGAGCCAAAACTGAACCCATAATCATTTTCAGGTTTGATATATAATGTTGGGGGTGTTAGGTATTTTATTTGCATATCGTCCACCCATACATTTGCATAGTTAGGTTTTTAGAATATGAACTGTATATCAATAAAAGCACATACAAACAAGAAAGTTTGCATGAACTGCTCCGTGCACAATCACTTTGCACCTTATTTCAAGATCTGCTCTACAGTTGCAAGCAAATTACACAGGGCAATTAAGAATAATAAAAATAAATCATGTAAATTCTAAAAATGGCTGATACCACAAAAATAGTTTAAAATGTGAACTCTAAATCTTGTTTTACGAAAAGAAATCTCTCAAAATCTAGCATTACATCTGCTTTGATATAAAGAATTTCTACTCTTGGGAGGAATGCCAAGAACAACATTTTAAAACTTTTTTAAGTTTCTAAACTAACACGAACAAAACAAACAAACCAAAAACTGCATCTCTATTAAAACATTTTTTGTCATTTAAGTTATTGCCTTTTATAAAGTGCTTTTTTAAAAAAAACTGCTGTTATTACTCACACAGGCATTTTGGTAAGGAGCGGTCCCAAGTGCCATCCCCTTGGCAGGAGATGGAGCTGGTGCCCAGCAGATAATAGCCAGGGTTGCAGCGGTATGTCACCGTTGTCTGGAAGCTGTACCGATGTGGCCCACTGGACAATACCTGCCTAATGCTGTTTTCCACGTGGCCTGGCTCTGTGCAATTTACAACTGTGGGTAAAATGAAGGAGAAAAAATGGAGAAAGAGAGAAAAATATACATAAATAACTCAAAGAATAATCTTACAGCCAAGATTTTCTTTAAACCATATTAAAATATAAAAGCTTCCACTGGATATAACATCTGGCTTTCATTACACACTGTGGAATCAAAGATTTGCACCATTAGTTGTAGTTTACTGCTGGCTGAGAAACAGCTAGCTGCTCGAGACGTAGAATTTATGGGTAGCCTGCTTAAAAATATAAAACAATACATGGGAATACAGTGTATTTAAATTCTAAACTTGTGTAAACCACTAACAATCCCAACCACACCATGTTAGTTGTCTCATACAGTACATTTCATGAACCATTACCTCATTACAGCCAGCAAAGTCAGAGATGCTATTTAGCCTATACCTACATGTATACAGTGATGCCAAAGCGCTAATGGTTTCCAAAACACACTCGGAGAGTTTGCCTGCAGCTATTACAGCCCAGCTTGCCTTTCCAGCCTCTCTTCTTTAAATGTGTTTTTGCTGCAGCCAAACTGAATCTACTGTATGCTAATGTGTATAGAAGCTTGCTCATTTTCATGCTCCCAAGCTGTCCAGCTATGCTAAATCACCCCCCAAATATCTTTCATAATGTATTCCTCCCAGTAGAGTGCTGACCTGTGGTGCCATCATTTACAACTTACTGCATAATAACTCTACAAAGTGTATTTGAGAGTGTAGAGCTGTTTCAGTAAGGTTCATTCTGAACTTGGAGCTTGGCTTTCATCAACTGTACTCATGCATCATGAGCTGAAAAGGCCTCTAACGGTTGTCTTAACTGGCTGACCTCCTAGTAAAAATCCTGTTTGACCTAGTGTGTGTGAGAAAAGAATATGAATGAAAGAAGAACAAAAAGGTGAGAGGGGGAGCAGAACAGCGGTATTTTTCTTTAATCGACATCAAAGGTAGGACTTCTCATCGACCGCTTCCCTCTGTAGGTTATGCACCAGTTGCTTCTTCACAGGGACACACAACTTCTCTGCATAGAGCTCAACCCTTTTACTTTACTTAAAAAGCATCCCCACAGCATAATGTTGCCACCACCATGTTTCACAGTGTGGCTAGTGGTGTCAGGGTGATTGGTTGTGATAGTTTTCCTTTCTAAAAGCAATTTGCATCTAGGCCAAAGGTGTTCATTTCCATCTCATATGAGTAAAGCACCTTACTTCAGATATTTGCTCTGTGTAGTTTTGCTTTGTATATTGCATGCCTACTTGCTGTCCTGTGCAGCGGATCTCTGTAGCTCCTCTTTAAACACAACGGGCTGTTGAAAGCCACTCAGTTTAGAGTGGCAAAGAGTTTGCATCTGTTTATAGGTATTGAAGCAGACTGAAGTTGTTTTTACCATTGTCTCCCTTTTATCTCCTGTCTCTTTCATCTTTTCACCTTTTTTTCCTGTTCTATTTTTCCTGTTCTACATTCATTGCTGTGTCCATATAATCTTTAAATCACCCTGTATAATTATGATGAGGCCGTTTGTATGCATAAAACAAGTGAAACACTATGGTGATAACCCTACTGCTCCACTTGTGAAAGCAAAATCTATTGGGCTCTGTTTGGCATCAAGACAATTATTCTTATTGCCACATCACCAGACAGGACACTGTTGAAAAGAAAAAGAAAAAGAAAGCCACTCAGTTTAGTTCAATGGCAATGTTTCAACATGCTTACACTTGTGCCCTGTTTATTTTTTATGACAAATTGAACAATGCACATCTTGGATATCGCCTGTAATTTATTACAACTTTAAACATTTTAAGGACTTTATCTCTGATTTCTGTGTTCCTTGTGCTTTGTGGAGCTGTTGATTAATGTTCTCCGTTTACCATGTGTTTCTCCCCCACTGAAAGCTGATGCTAAAAAGTGAGATGGATGAAGCAGATCCCAGCACAGTTTTGTTGATCAAGAAGAAAGAGCGCGAGCCACACTTTACCAAATGTGTCACAATAGCTGTAATTAATGTAATAAATCTGACTGACAAAAACGCTTGTAAGCTGCTTATGTCTTCACATCAAAAGTGAGGATAATAGGCATCAAAACAGCCACTCACATCCATCCAAACACACACTCTTGCAGAGAAGCACACACAGTCTTCACATAGAATGTGTCTGAAAGTCTGTGCTAAAATGAGGGCGATTCTTATATGATGCCAGAGCTGAGAGATTTTAAGATGTCCGTCTGGGAGGAAATCTTTGTATGCCTGCACTGTATATGCAGCGGGCAAATGAAATCTGTGAATAAGAAAAAAAATAAACTAACCACAGATGCCTCTGAGATTTATATTCTTCCAATTACTAAAAAAAAGTATTAAAAGTATGAGATTCCTTTTTTTTCTTATTGAAAACAAACTGAAGAAGTCAATCAGTTCCTTTCTGTCACAGCTTACCACATTTAAGGCCTGATTGCTTAAGCAGCTCATGTCTATTCCTGTCATGTAGCCTTCAGATAGAACCAAGTTATACATAGACACGAGTACTGAAATACATTCCTTATTTAAAAAACAATGGCAAATTAAAAGTCTGCCTTATTCATGCAGAGCAGAGCTGAGTATTTCTTATTCTGAACTAAATCCAAGATGTATGTCTCCACGGAAGCCTGTCTTTTATACAACCTCAAGGTTTCAGTGATTGTCTTTGGATTTGTCTCTGCATGGCTATTAACCAACATTGTTGCCCTGGCACATGTGTGCCTTAGGGGATGAAAGAGGTGTTAGGGGTGAGAGAAAATAATGCCAATTGAAATATTATCTGGAACCTCCACAGACCGTATCACTGAGGCCAGTGCAATTTAGTAAACTGGACTCTTCTTAAATTTTTCATTTCAGCTTTACATGAATGCAGGTCTGTTAAATCCCTTGTCTGAAGGGTAACCCTTTGTTTTGTCTCCCTGATTAAGGTTAAATGTGGTCAAAGAATATATTACTTTACACATTATTTAAGGTAATCTAAAACCTATGCAAATGTGTTAACAAAAAAAGGTCATACTTTCTATGTTCCTAATTTTCTGATTTCTCTGTCAGATCTGTATTAACCGTTTGTCAAATAACGCGACCCTGTAAACCCGTAATATAACTTTGTCTGTCTTTAAACAACAAACATCAGTGTAGTGTAATTGGATTATTGTCTTACACAAAATAATGCTAAATTTGTTCAGAGAAGGTCAGAGACAGTTGATTTTCAAGATTTGTAAAAAAAGGCATTTATATTCAGCCCCTGATAGTTTAATGGACAACCCAAAATTGTAATTGTAGCTGTAGATTTTGGGGGGGTTACAGTTTTTTTCCTTATGGTATGGACAAAGACCATATTCTAATATAAGTTCTATGCTTTTCAGAAATTTATACTCATGTTCTAAAGCAATAGAAATGGGCTTTAATGCTTTTCATATTTCTTTAACTCATATAGCACTGCAGAAAGTGCACTGAAAATTTTTGCACTTACTTTTACACTTAGGCAGGGCATTGTTCCATTGTCCATTGGCCAAGCATGTAGATTTAACTGCTCCATGTAGAACATATCCAGTATTGCAGACAAAACGCACAACATCATTTAGGTTAAACTGGGTTCCTTGGGTCACACCAAATGATGGGTTTCCAGGGTGGCCGCATGTGATGGCTGGGGGGGTCAAAAGGAAAACAAAGTCATCCTTTAACAGCCAAAGTTATTTTTTTTAACTTGACTCAATCTGTGTTAATATACTGAGAACCCCCCCCCCCCCCCCCACTCACACACACACAAAAATAAAGAAATAAAACAAAAAAACAACAACCAAATGTTTAACTTGCTTAATAACAATTATCGAAAACAATAGTTTAACAAAATAGTGTAACAGTTATAACAAAAGTCTAGGTCAAGGTCATTTGAAAGACCATTATTATCAGAAGCTTTCAACATATCATCTCCTCCAGGGGCTTATAAACAAACAGTTGTTTGGAGAGGAAACTTACGAACGCAAACAGGGGTGTTTCCTGACCAGCGATGATCCTGTTCGCAGATTCGTACTGACACACCAATAAGACGAAACCCTGGATTGCATTGGTACACAACGCTGCCTCGAAAGTTGTAATTCTCCCCAATTATTTGACCATTGACTATTGGGTCTGGATTGCCACAATGGCCAGCTATGAGCAAAACAAAAATTGAGACAGTGTATATTAGTTCGTTTCTTTTTATTTTATCATATTTTTGGACTGAGGATCTCACCTAGACACTGAACTTGTGATCCGCTCCAGAGCCCATTGGACATACACTCTCGTACCCGAGAGCCCACCAGGGTATATCCTGTGTTGCAGGAGAAAATGGCTGTGGCTCCATACACAGTCAAAGTTCCTATCTTGTGACCATTTGGTGGAGTGCCAAGATCACCACAGGAAATAACTAAAATGAGGGAGGAAAATAGTTAGACCTGATTAGGATTAGAGTTAAAAACCTGCAACTGCGTATATATGTATAAATATCTATGAATGAAACAAACAAAATAAATAAATTCTATCTTACAGTAAATGAGCCACAGGTCCAAAGACCTGCTAGTGGCTCTGGAGCTGTGAATTATGCTCCTGCGTGGTATACGCCCAGTGATATAGCAGAGGAAAGTTCTTATCATTAACCTTAATACTCAAATTGGTGTTAAAATAAAACTGTGAGGCTAAAAAATATTTTTTGTATGAAAGCTCTGTGTTTACATCTCTAATCTCCAAATCTTCCTGAGAGGAGATTACTTGGAACAAACACTTTAAATAACACTTCATAATGTACTATATGTAGTAAATAACTATGAGACATGACAACAGTTTTTACAGAAATTGTCATCTTACTTAAACCTGAGAAATGGCTCGGGTTTCAGATGGCAGCAATTTCCTCTGGGCTCTCTTTTTCAGAAAGTCGGCCCACAATAAAAGTTAAAGAAGCATTTTACACACATATCCTGCCACATTATTATATCATACACATGTTTGTAAAATGAGGAGAAATCACCGGTCCCAACTATATCAAACTAATACAGTGTTCTGGTTCAAGGAAAATCCGAATGCACAGTGACGGAGCTCTGATAAGTACAACCCACTCTGTCTGTATTTCATTTCCAAATTTTCTCCTAATTAGATAAACTGCTTAGGAAAACATTAGCCTTAACATGCAACATGTAGGTATTTTTTAGGGTTTAATAAGCTCATACATGAATAATAGAAAATAATCCTAACATAGTAAGTGTTTAATTAAATCAATAAAAGTGCCCATAACAGTGCATATCTCAGGAAACTGATTCAGAGTCATGTATCCAGAACAGGGGCCAGTTCTACAGGGGAACTGGCCCCTGTTTTTCCTTGTTCAGAACCGCCCACAGATTAAGCAGCAGAAAGGCAGCAGCTTTAACTTACTCTCACAGACTGGGCGAGGGTCAGGGTAGTTCCAGGTGCCATTTTCTTGGCAGCGAATGATCCTTTGACCCCTGTAGTAATATCCTGGGTCACAGATGAGCATCATTATAGCGTCGTATTGGTTTTGAGTACCATAGATTAGTCTCCATCTTCCATGTTCGACAGCAGAGTGGCTGATGTCAGCGCAGGTGGCCGCTGAAAGTAAAGGGAACATTATCCATTAATTTAAGAAAGTCAATACCTTACTGTATGTCTTCTAAGATAACTATGTAGCATTTTATTAGTTGGATGATATCTGATCATTACACACTGTAGAACTACATTTTCAGCCATATTTTTGTGAAAAACTAGGAATCCCCATTTCCTTCTTATAAATAAGAAGAATGATCTAATAAATCACAAAATTTGTTCTTAAGAATCTTTTATCCATGTAAAGTCCTTCTGCTCACGTTTTACGAGTCCATAGATTTCACTTCATTTAAGTATTTAATATTAACATTCTTGGTATTCATGATGGCATAAGGAGGTTTTTTACTCAATCTTTAATATTATAATAGACAAAAAGATGAGGTATTCAAACACAGATTTTAAATAAATTATTCAACAGAGAAACAGAGGATCATTTTTTTCAACAACTACAAGTATAAAACTTAAGATGCCAACATTAAACCACTAACAGTTGCTTGTGGCTCCCTGCGTTATATTGATTTTACATCTGAAATCTTTTGCAGGATTTGGGAAAAAACAAAGAAATCCAACTAAACTCTTTTCTAGTTAGAAATTGTAAAATCTATTCAATTTTCTAATTCCTGAGTTTATTAACAAATCTAATAGTAGCAAAACTAAAATAATCATATTTTATACCCTTCTATATATTTTACATAATATTTTTAAGAAAACTAAAAGACTTGTTGAATAAAAGAGGTGATACATAATTTAGTATATGAAGGATTTAATGTGTTAGAAATTGTCAAAGGTATATTTTGATACTTAAGCTATAAATAAATGCCATATGCAGTGTTTACAATGCATTTTCTTTCAGGGAAAATCAGCCAATTATTATATGAATTGTGTCACAGCTCAGCCTCAAATATCTGTTAGTGTGGAATATAGTTGTTATATAACTAAAATCAAATATCATTTATTTACCAGCTAATTTTAGATTCGTCTAGATCTAATATTCTGTTCTACATGAAATGGAATATATTTAAATGAGTCGATTCATATGATCCTGTAGTATTGGCATTTGTGGGAGTTGGACTCTTTTCTAAATGGTATGTGAAACACTGAATGCAGTTTTTCAGACAGAGTTTTGAACGTTTTTTCACAGCATCCAAAACATGTTTTTCAGTTTAAAGTAAAAAATCTGTTAGAAAGAAACATAATTTAATAAATAGCTCTCTTTTATCCAACCCCATGGAAAACACATCAATACTTACATTTTATTGAGATTGTTTAATTATAAAATGCTGCTGAAACAGAGAACTTGACCCAAAGAAGAAAATACTCACGGACACATCTTGGAGGGGCCTCAATGGGGCTCCACCTCCCAGATTCTTGACAGACCACTGAAGTGGTAAGAGGACCAGCAAGCCGAAACCCTGGATTACATTTGTAGGTGACCCTGGCCCCAAGAGAAAAGTCTTGGCCAACAATGCTCCCATTGACAGGGGCAACAGGCATTCCACAGGACATGACTAGAAATAACAAAATAATAGGGTAGATGTGAAGATATAGCACAAACTAAATAAATTATTAAAAGGAATGATAATGCATGATAAAGCATGAAAAAATCCTTGTGTGCTGAGAGCTGTGCCATCAAACACTTTTCTTTGCAGAAACACCGATGCTGATGTGCAGCAAACATTAACCATGGGACATTGTTCACACAACAGTAAACAATCAAAGTCTCCAGAAAATAAACACAATTGTTATGGATGACTACTTCTAAAATAGAACAGTATGAACAAAGAATGGCTTTTCTAACAACTGTATACTGAGCTAAACCCAAAGAGCAGTTTCAAAACATATCATGAAGGTACAGTTTTTCATTAAATGCTTTTATATCTATTACAAAATATCATGGTAGCAAAATAAAACTTTTATTAATGAAGGTAGATCAGCAAATGACATCTAACACCTAATATTTTTTCCCTAACATTGTTTTAATATATTTTTTTTATTCCATCTAACAACTTATTTCTATTGCTTTCTTTTCATAGTTTGAAAAGAATTTGAGTGATTAAATTACAAAAAAGAAACTATATTCCCCAAATTATTATTTCTAAAAATGATTGCAGCATGACAAGACGATTTCAATCCAGTAATTGAGATGTCAAAAAGTTTCCACCAAATCAGAAAAAAAGCAACAAAAAGTGGTAAAGCAAACTTCCTGGAGGTATGCCTCAGGCTGAGGAGCTGCTAGTGATGTCATGCTGTCAACTACAATCACCCTGTGATCCAAAGCAAAAGAGGCCTATAAGAGTTTCTCCTTCAATGTGTTTAAACCTGAGAAACACAACTTACAAAGTAGATTTGTAATGATACTCGGTTCAGTATGCCAGACAGGATTCCAGTCATTTTATGGTTTTCTTCAGTCATCGGTTATAAGAATGACATATTGGATGACATATTGATCAAATGCTAAAATGATGTGCACTTGTGTAAAGCAAAAAACATTCTACTTTGATTCATTTTAACAAGAAGACACGACTGACATGATTCAAGAAAGTCTAAAACAATCCGGTGGCTGATCTCTCTTTAGTCATGTAAGTGCATAGTGAGAGCCTTTACCTTGGCAAAGTGGCACCGGCGCATTCCACTGGTGGATCCCTTGTGCAGTGCGGGTACATGTGGCGCTGGTTTGTCCGATAAGACGGAAGCCCTGGTCACAACTGAAGCGCAAAGTACTGCCTAATTTGGAACCAGTTAGACTGTGTACTGAGCCATTTACTGGGTTATTTGGAGGGCTGCAGTAGGGTGCTATGAAAAGAAAAGAAGTAAATTATATTAACACAAGAAATTGACATATTAAGAAAAAACAATGGTGCAAGGTGAAGTAAGTAGTTGTTGAGAAGGTGAAAAATGAATGCATGTTTAATGACACAGCAAAAGATCTCTTTTCCATTTTACTGTTGTGCAGAGGGAAAGGTTAAAGCAAACAGTGGTGCCTCGAGACAAGGGAAATTGATTATTGAAAACTAATGTACTGCAAAGCAAAATGAAAGTTTGTCAGCAGCTGTGGATGAGGATCATAAAAGTGATGGATACATAATACTGGGAACAAAGTATCTGATTTTTGTTAAACTGGTAGCAGTAATAATCATTTATCATCACAAATGGTGCCAAAATGGATCCAGAAGATTCACGAGCCCGAATGGAATTTAGCAGATTTCCCAATAAGGGGGAAACACTACACAGTGAGCTGCAGAGTGACAGTAACAGAAAATAGAATCTGAAAAACAGTGTATATTAAGAAAAGAAAACAGTGTTCATTATAGACAGAAAATCGTTATGAGCTCATCAAATTTCAATAAAAACACAAGTACACACATGCAAAGTATATTATACTGCATTTTTTAGCATCAAGCATAAAACCAGAGAAAACCCCTTATTTATACTGTA
>JAUZNJ010107916.1:0-20426 GCA_034780135.1 Jordanella pulchra | reverse complement strand
CAGTAAGAGAAACAGGACTAAACACTGAAAAACAGGCCAAGCTCCAATAACTATAAACCAAGGTGTTGATGGTAGCAACATTTCTCTACAGGATGGAGCCACAGCAAACAGGAACAGACCAGACGAAGCTACTATGATGAGAAAAAACAGAGAGCAGAAAGTTAGATTTTGAACTAACAAATACTGCAGAATGGAAGAATAGAGATAGAATGAAGCAGAATGAGGAAAAGTGGTCCCTACGTCCTCCAGCAGTCTAGTCCTATAGCAGCAGAACTATAGAGATAGCTGAGGATAACCTGAGTCACTCTAATTATAAGTTTTATCAAAAAGAAGATTAAGTCTAGCCTTAAAAGTAGACAGACGCACGCGCATGTTGTATCGCACAATTTCACTTCCCTTTGACTTTCATTCATTTCCCACTCATTTCTATGGCCTAACCCAGAACCTAAGAAAAACTAAATTCACACCTCACCTCCGCCCCAGGTAGAGAACTTCTGCTCACGGGGGCCAGTTATTTGTCCCACAAGTACATTTAAGTCCCCAAATGTAGCATATTTGTGAGAAATTGTCCCCACAAGGTTGTAAAAACATGGCCACCCACACACATGTGTTTGTATTTCTCTCTATTAAGAATATACATTGACTTGCATTCATTTTAGTTACTGCATTTATGTCTGACCCTAATATTTCCCCTAACCCTCCCTATTCCTCCCTCTGGGGGTGAATGGGCCGTGCCTCCTTACACTGGTATTGTGGCCGGCCACAATACCGCAGATGCAGGATATTGACGTGTGAGTGAGCGGGCTTTGGCCACAGGCTGTGCACCGGTCTAACCCTAACTATTACCAGTTCATTTCTAATCCTAATCTTAACCTAAAGTTACTTCACACCATACCTCTAATTGACCCCCTAACATTAAACGTGGGGTCCACCACATTAGAACCAGCCTTGTTCCCCAAAAGGCCTGTTGGTCCTCAGAAGATTAGTAAATATGCCAGAATTGGTCCTAAATAGGTAATATAAACAAATACACACCCGGTTATCTCTTTAGATCTTCTTCTTTTTGATGTTATTTGATGTCCCTTTGAAGGATTCTCCTAAAAACTGTTTGAAATCTGGTTCATAAAATGAATAGTTTATTCAGTAGCATCATTCTCAGAGGAACCAGGAGCTGAGTTTACTTTGAACAGTGTTTCCCTCCTTTATTTGTTACCATTTGAAGGAGCGATGCAAGTTATTGATGAATTAATTGATCTAAAGACGATGAAGAGGCTATTTTTTTAAACATCTATTTTTGGGGGAGGGGGTAAGGAAGATACAAGCTGAACAGATAAAATGCACATTTAACTGGGTGATTACCTCTCCCTTCTAATGGGTCTCAATCCGTGGCTTCTTGTTTTGTTTTTTTTTTTAATAAAAACTTTACTTTTCATTTCTGATCTTTAGTAAAACCAAAACAGATCCCAGCCCTATTTTTATTTTTGTTGTTTTTTAACTCGGCCACATCAGCTGACAACATTAGTAACGTTTGAACCAAACCTTTATTTCTGCAAGGATCATTTTGTTCAAAATTTTTCAACTCACTCCTTCCATAATGTCTCAGTACGGCTCCCTGTCCATGGTCACTAACTCCTCTTATTTAAAGCCTCCGCTTATGTCACTATTCAGGGTTCTGGCCACAGAGACGGGTGTGAGTGAGGAAAGGCCCTACCTGGACCCCTGTCTTCCAGTCAGCCTGTCTGACACAGTCACCCGGGGTAACCACACCTTGTACCTGAGGGGTCAGGGGGACTGGAGTCGCTGTCAGGAAGCTGTGCGACCTTTCCTGGGCCTTCACAATGGCACCATGTCTCCACAAGGCATATACCAGGTACAGCGCTGCCCTGTCAGTGAAGTTGATTTATGTGTCTGACAACAGATGTTCTTAACTCCATGAAGGTTGATTGAACCATTTTCCTGGGTTTTATGGAAATGTTGTTTTTGCTTTTAATGCTATATTTTTATTCCCAGATTTATCAGTTATCCAGCATTGAAAAATCTCTTCGGCCCCAAAAATTCTCTTAATTCATAGAAAAGTCTTCATTATATGTAAACAATTTGTTGTGCCAGTTGTATTTAATACTAACTGAATAAACCTTAAATGTATTATTACACATTTTTAATAATAAATGGGGTATGTCGCTCCGACATGCTGTCAGACTGTTTCTTACTTGGTTTCTATGAAGTAGACGCTAGCTGTGATGTAATGCGCTGTTTTTAGTGTAACTCACCTATCTGGTTCTAAGCAGCTGCTTCTGGTTGCTGTCAGAGGAATGTTAAAACTTGGCTCCATGACTTGCATGGCTTCTCCTGCCTCCATGCAGCACAGCTTAGTTTATTGAATGTTAATATTTACAAACAGAACAGCATGAGGTTCATTCTGTATCCTTGTTGCCATTAAACAGTGTAAATAGTCCCAGACTGGAATCTGCATGGATTCATGTTTCCGCTCCAGCAGGCCTCTGCTCTGACTTCTCTTGCAAATATCAGTGAGGCTTTGCCTAAAAATGAATGTTGGACGGCGGAAGCATTACAACACTTGAAGGAATTACGTATCAATTATTTGGATGAAACGACTTTAACGTAATAAACAGTTCATCTTTATTAACTGTTTAAATCCTTTCTTTCAACGCTTTGCTTTTCAGGCTCCTATCAACTTCAGCAACAGTGAGTTCTACGGTTTCTCTGAGTTCTTCTACTGCATGGAGGACGTGTTGAGGATCGGAGGACAGTACAACAGCGACAAATACACCCAAGCTGCCAAAGTACATGAAGGCATCATCAGTCTAAATAAATGTTTAGTAAACTGGATAATTCAACTAAATATGTTGGTTCTTTTGTTGTATTTTTTTTTCTTTTTGAACCAGGACTACTGCGCCACCAAATGGTCAACTCTAAAGCAGCGTCTGGACAATCAGCTTTTCTCTCAGCAGGCTGACATCAACAGACTCAAGTGAGCTGATCCTCCCTGAATGGACTCTGATCTGTTCGCTTTCCGTCATGTTTGCCTCTCTGATGGGGGTCGGTCTTCTTCTACTGATTCAATATGTCATCCTTTGATAAACATTAGCCTAAAACCTTCACTGTATGTTTGAATTCTTTAAAAAAAACTGTTCCCAGATTGTTGGATTATAAAGAACACACAGGTTTTGTTTTTTTTTTCGTTATGTTAGATTATGTTATGATTGGAGGCTACAATATTGCTGGAAATGGAAATGGCTGAATTAAAGGAGATAAAAACATATCTAAGCACATCAACGATTTCAAAGGGACTTAATAAAAAAAACAACAAGAAAAACAATTGCAAACATCACAGATCATATTGCTAACTGTAGTTATGCATTACACCAGTAGGTGGCGTCATGTTCACATGAAGTGAGTGATTCTTTGAAGCAATTTGGCCAAATGGTTCAAAGGCCTCGTTTTTTTTATCTCAGCATCACTGATATTTTTTATCATCCATTTTTCCTCACTAATAATGGTCTAATGTTTCACTTTTGAACTTTTGGAACCTGCTTATCTGTGTAAGGGAACCATTGTCTGAGCTGCCAAAGATCTGTAGTCTATAGAAACCACCCATCAGTGCTGACCAACACCAGGACATCAGTTCTCAGGGCTATTCTGGTAAACATCACATATTAATAAGTAAATAAAGAAGAAACCCAAACGGGCTGCTTCACTGACCAGGATAACGTTCCAAAGGTGGTTCTGACTCGGTTCTGTACTACAGTTAAAGTGTTTGCCTTATTTTGACCAGTGGAGATTTTGTTAGAAACTAACTCTCCACCAGGAGGCGCCGTTCATTTGATCTGAACGAACTTTATCTTCAGCTTCAGGTCGTTCTTACCTTGTTCTCAGGTATCAGTGCTTCAAGTCAGCGTGGATGTATGAGGTCCTGCACTCCGGCTTCCGCTTTCCCACCGACTTCCGGAGCCTGAAAACGGCCCAGCTGGTTTACGACAAGGAGGTCCAGTGGACCCTGGGGGCCATTCTGTTCAAAACCCGCTTCCTGCCTCTCAGGTAGCTCAGCTTCTTCAGGAAGCTCTTAAACGGTCCTCCTGATCCAATGAGGAGCTGTCCTGCATGAATAGATGATTGTTGATGGTTTTTAATATCTCTGGTTTTTCTAACACTTCTTTTTTTTTGCCATCCTGTCTCCTCATATGTGCTTGTGGCGTTTCTTTCTTCTTCCAGGGATCTGCAGCAGGAGACGCTGCGGCAGGGCCACCCCGGCTGGCTGCGGCCGTCTTTCGTCTACAACCACCACCTGTTCTCCCTCTGCCTCCTGGTGGTGGTTCTGGCCATCCTGCTCTACATCCTGCGCCTGCGGAGGATCCACCAGCGGGAGCTGCGGCAGGTGGAGACACTGGATCTGCTGTGGGTGGAAGAGGGCGAAGCGCTGCTGCCCTGAGAGAGACGGCGTGCAGACTGGATGTCCTCCAGCGCTTTGAACTCGGCGTCTAAACCACGAGGAAATGTTAATGGAATCCCAGAGCGGGAATATTTGAAGAGTATCGATCTGAGGAGCTAAAGCCCAACGAGGCAGGAGACCAAAACCATTCATGCTGATTTTTAATTGCTCAACTTTACACACAGTGAACAGATGTGATCCACTTTGTTCTGGATGGAGAGGGACCCCCCCCCCCAGCCTCAGCCTTCTGAGACCTGCTCATCTAGATGTTTCCATTCACTCATCAGCAGGAGGGTCATTCACTTCCAAGGAGGAATTGAAGTCTTTTTCTTTCTTGGATGTTTGATTAACTAAGAGAACTTCAGTGTTTTTTTTTTTTTGTTTTTCTTTTTTTATACCCAAACATCCGATTCATGTTTAGTAAACTGGATAATGGAACTAAAAGCTCTGGATAGCAGCCCAGATTTCAGCCTCGCTGACGTGCTGCAGAGAACCCTGCCTTCCTCCCAGTGGAAACGTTCATCAATTGTTCTGTAGGCTTCAGGTTGGGCCTCTGCGTTTTGTTGGAACAACCCAGGAAACAGTGAGGCTTAATCTGATCAGAAACTGGTGCCGACGGCGAAGAACCCAAAACCAATAAAAGCCTTCTGTTCACATTTATATTCAGGTTATTCAGAAGAACTGCGCAGCTACTGTAGAGCATGGTGGTGGAAGCATCATGGTCAGAAGCGCTGAAGGAAGTCTAACTGGTTAGTCTGGGTCTAACCTGTTTGTTTTGAACCTGGTTGGGGGGGGTCCCTTGAGTTTTATTATTGTTTTTAA
Source organism: Jordanella pulchra (assembly GCA_034780135.1). Taxonomy (NCBI): domain Eukaryota; kingdom Metazoa; phylum Chordata; class Actinopteri; order Cyprinodontiformes; family Cyprinodontidae; genus Jordanella; species Jordanella pulchra. Next base: position 15,154 of record JAUZNJ010107916.1, on the reverse strand, counting down.
CACCAGAAGAAGAGAAGCTCCAATAGATCATAAAAAGCCCAAAATGAACAACACTCCCATCAGCTTAGCTTTTAACTGTAGAGCAGCTCAGAGAGAAACAAGTTTTCTTTGAAGCACCACCAGAGGGGGGGGGGCTGACCGCTCAGCTAATCTTTAAAAGTCTTACTAACTTCTCTGTTGTTTTAACTTTAATGCATTTTAGCCCAGAAATAAGATCCTTTGTTCCGTTTGGCTCCTTCTGACCTCGGCTGCCATCGATCCCGACCCGATTTAGCTCCTCCCACTCATCCTCAGCCGTGCTGATACTTGAACGTCCTCTTCTTCCTCCATTCCACTGAATTTCCCTTCAGGGTTCGATAAAGTTAAATTGAATTGAATTCATTGACAACAAAGTCCGACTGCAAAACCATTTCAGCAGCAACAGATAAGGTTCTGCTCGGGTTCTGGAAACCGAAGCTTCCTTGGAGTTCTGCTTTTAAAGGAGTCCTTGATCATTTCTGACATGAGGTTCAGTGAACGCCCCTTAAACAGCTAATAGCTTACCTGTAACAGATTACAGTAATGACTCCATCATCAAATATAAATCCAGATTAGATCCTGAAACTGGCAGCTAGTCCAACCGGATCAGAACCAAATCTGACTTATCGTCTCTACAGGACTTTGGTATCAAACATGATCAAAGTTCATGAACTCACTATTTTATGAGCCTTCAAACCGTCGCCATGTTTTCATTAGAGGTTGTTTTTATGAAAGTTGGAGGCAGGCGGGTCAGAACCGATCATCCAGTGAACAGAACTCGTGGTTTATAGTTTCCTATCAGAATAATAAAATACTACAGTAGTTTTTGTTGCTATTTATTCCACCTCTCTTCTCTGAGTGGAGATGCTTTACAGCGATGATGCAACATCTCCTGCCTTCTACTCCAAGTCTTATTGGAATGCAAACATGGCTTTATCTGACGTAAAGGTACGGAGTGGATTTGGTTCCAGTATTGTTGCATTAAACGTGTTTTATAAATGAAAATTTGTATAAAATGCATTTCAGAAATTAAACTTTGAAAAACTTCTTAACTGGAAAAAAAACGTTCTGGGAGGAATTTTGCTTCTTTTTTTTCTTTTTATTTTGTATAATGAATTTTTTAGATGCTTTTTTTTGAGCATTTCTATTTTCAGATTATATACTTTAATAATTTCACATTTCTGTTTATCAGAAATTTAGATTTTACCAGTTGGATTCTTTTTAAAATCCCTTTTACAGATCATGTTCTCATCAGTTTAAGGCCAGCAGAAATATGGCTAAGGTCTATGCAACATGAAAGAGTCTTTGCTTCTCACCCTAAAGAAGTGAAGAGAATGTGATCTGTAAAACTCAATCTAAAAAAAACATACGAACGTTTTTTTTATGTAATCTTTTTTTTTTAATGGGAAAAAAAATCTTAGACAAGTGAATTTACACCCAAAACTTTGTTTAATCTGTTTCTTAAAGTTTCATTTCACATGACCTTTTATTTAAAATGTGTTTCATTTCCAAAATATGTTCTTTGTTTGCAACAATAATGGAACAACATTTACTCCATATAAAGGTACATAAAGCAGTGTGAGTCTTGGCCTTCGCCTCCAGGACCAACTCCTCTGGATCTGTAGTCGATGAAGACTCTAACAGAGTTAATGTTAGCAGGTAGGATGTCGACTGTTCACAGTCTGTTCAGTAACCCTGAAGTGTTGGGTTGGTAACACGTCACAACAGAAACTACACTGAATTTTTCTGTTTTCTTAAATGAGCCTCAGGAGGGAGTGTTTTCTTCATATGAATTGTGTTTTTATTTGTTTTGGGATTCTGTATTTTTGTCTCCATCACACGGGAGCCATGATGTAAATATGTAATTGGAAACGTTTGTTGTTCCAAAACGATCCCATGGGTTCGTCTCAGAGAGGAGGGGCATGATTCATCCACATGATGACCCTGTGGTTTCAGCTCTCTGCTAGAAACAGAACCTGCTGTTCTGTGTTCTCGTCAGGCTGCAGGTGTGCGTTTCCTACAACATCCTGAAGCATTTTAGGGTTTCTCTGTTTCTATCACGTACCTCCTCCCCTATGTTTTTCATAGCTGGGCATTGTGCAATTTCAGACTGTAATTCACTGAAAAGGCATTTTTTTTTTTTGTAAATGTTTTTTAATTGAGGTAACATTTATGTGAACTTAAACATTTCCAATCCGATAAAAAAAAGAGCATAAAACATTAATGGTGAGTCTCTGTCTTTATTGAAAAGCTTAAAGGAAAAACTTTCCATTCGATCAGTTTGTGGTCTCTGGGTTTGGTCTGATTACCAGCTGCCATGTTACTCAGCCGGTCACCGTTTCACTGACTGGCTGCTCTTTAATATCCAGAAGCTGAAAGCTTTCAGCGTCTCCTTTTCTTTCACATTCTGGCTAAGTGAAGCAAAAATAAAATGACAACATTTTGATAATGGTTCATGTTTTATTTTAGACCTAAAATGGGAGGAACTTATTGAATCACCCAGTAGTTGGTTTTTCTTCAATAAATATCTCCACGTCTAATTTTAGAAATGACTCTTTAGCCTAAAGTATCCGTCGACTCTTATGGGATGTTGGAGCTAGAAATTCACCAACGTTCACAAAGCTGTCGACTTAAATGATGCAAATATTTAGGAGTGACTGTAGAGAAATGTTGAGTCAGCTAAAATGGGAAATTCTTTGTTTGCTAATGATGCTGCTGTGTAAATAAATCATTCAGGAGATAATTTGGTGGAAAGAACCGAAACAATAGGAAATAAAAAGCGAGAAACTGGTTTGATTAACTTACTTATTTAGTCAATAAATTGCAAAGAAACAGTCTATATATATAAAAATATATATACATATTTTTTCATCTAGATCTATAGAATAATCACCCTGAAGTTTTAGCACAATGTTTCATAGTTACTGGTTGGCAGTGGTTTAGACCATTTATTCCCTGCTTCTTGTTCTTATTGTTCAATTGTTACCATGATCATAACAGGCTACTGAGGCCTGCAGGGTTTTTGATGTTCTGGAATGGTCTTTGGCCTCCTGCATAAATCATTGATGAGCTCTTGGAGTCATTTTGCAAGGACTGTTTCTCTCACTGGAAGGTTCACCACTGACTCTTTCCTCCAGGTTAGTAGATCTCTTTGTTTTTGATGCTCCAAATTCTCAGAGAAGCTTTGAAACTCTTCAAACAGATAAAAGTGACTTTGTTTCCCATCCTTTCTTGTATTTCTCTAAAAGGGCTGGATGTGATCCTTTTTGTTTCAGCCTATATTCCACAGTCCAGGTGGGAAATCATGAGTAATTCATGATGTAAACGAAAGAAAATTTGCTGCATCAGAACACTTTGCTCTGCTAAGCTGATCTGTCACATAAGACGGTGGAACCTGCTTGTCCAAGATTATCACCGTTTGCCAGAGAGTCTCCACCTCAGGAGCAAACAGGATGAGCAAACATTCGTCTTAATTTTACAAAAAGTTATTTTGCAAATAATAACCTTTATGGTTCCATATTTTTTATCAAGTGTTTTGTTCCAACATTGTTTCAAACAACATATTTTGTAAATGTGAAACTAAAAATAAGCAAACTTTTTGCAAATGAAAAAAAAAATCCAGGAAAGTGAATAAAACTTTTAAAAACGCTTTGATATAAAAAAGGTTTTCATAGTAATTTAGCTGTTTTCTTATATTTTGCCTTTTCAAATGTTCTTATTTGTTTTTCATTTTTTTCCCTCTGAACTCCAGCTTGGATTTCTTATCAAGTTTTCAAATGTAATTTAATTCTTCTTATTGTGTTTTACAGATGACATTCTCTTCACTTCTGTGGGGGTCTTTTATTTGGAGGACAGAAGTTGCGTTTCTACTGGTCTACATGAACGTCAGCAACAACATTGTGTTGGTCAATGTTTGTATCGGGCTCAAAGTGGAGAGAATGTGGTCTGTAAAACAGAAGGGAAAAAAATCATCCGTTAAAAAAAAAAAACGTTAAAAAAACATTTGAAATCTGTTAAAATCATTTAATAATTGGAAAAAAATATAATATGAAAAAGTAGTTTGGAAAAAAACAAACATCTGAGAAAACAGCAAAGTTACGCTTAGATCTTTTTTTTTTAAACAAAGTTTTTTAAACTTTGATTTCTGGATTGTTTTTTGTTTCAATTTACAAAATTTCTTCTTTGCTTGAAGCAATAATGGAACAAAATTCACTCCATACTTTTCCAGCAAAGATGATTTTTTTAGTGGCTGCAGTTACCTCATTACAGCTGCAGGTGGCGCTCAGCTGCTCTGTTGATATCCAGGTGAAAATGAGATTCCTGATTCCTAAAATGCAAAGCAGCCTAATTAAATCCTTCTCACCTTTCCGTTTCACACATTAAAAGTGCAAAAAAAAAAAAAAAAAAAAAAAAAAAATTTTAATCTTGTTGCTTTTTGATTAAACCAGGATCTTTTATCACGCAGGTGCATCTCAGTAAAATATCTTCATTAAATTCAAAAAGTCAAACTGTCATGTAGCACAGATCAGCTTCATCCAAAGGGATTAATTAAAGGTGTTCATTTTAATATATTGGAATAACTATTGCTTACAGCAAATGAAAGCCTCCCAGTTTCAGAGAAAAGAACCCAGCTCCATGTTTTATCTTAAAAATATACTTTAATACAACAACTGCATATAAATATTAAAATATACATTATACAGGTGTACAGTACACTCACAAAACCAGAACAAAAATATTAGGCTTCTATTTGTACGGCACTTTATTTTTTTTTTTACTTTTGACCATTTTCTTAAAGGTTACTTATTGAAGAACAAGTTGTACATAAAGGTGAGTTCATGTGTTACCAGGTCCAAGGTGTTACGGGACTATTTTATTATTGGTTACTGACAGGGAGGGGGTGGGGGGGGGGTCCTGTACAGTATATGACATAGTGGAATGTTTGCTTATCTCTTGGTTTACCTTTCCTGACGCCGTTCAGTGTGTTTTCAGAGGGATTCAAACAAACGCTCAGTCCATCTGGACAGAAACCACTGACTCGGTTTTGGTTAAAGCCACGAGGCGCGTCTCAGCCGTCTGCACGCTACATCAGCAGGACCAGAACCTGCTCCCAGAACCTGGCCACAAAATCAGGAGGATCTAATCAGGCTGCAGCTGGTCTGAAAGGTGAACAATGAGGTCTGATATCGAGGATCCTTATGAGTATTTGTTGCATCGGAGGGGCTAAAAATGCTAAAAACCAATCAGGGAGGGGTTGATGAGGCACCAACATATCGACTCTGGGAGGATGGATTCAAACATCCACCCTACAACTCAGAATTGATTTGTCATGAATCATGGGAAAATGTTCCTTCTAATTTACAGTCCTTTAATACTTGCTATGCATCTATTGCAGCAGATTATGAAACACAATAAACTCTGTGGTCACAGAAAAGTGGAAAAGATCAAAAACGTGAGATTGTTTAAAACAAAACTTTAATAAATAGGGGAAATAAATGACAACTGTTCTGTTTACGTCAGGAAGTCTATGACGAAAGCTGGTCTTTAAAAGCGCATCGGCAAACATGATTAGTGAGGTTCGTTAAAAGCAGAGATGGCCGAACTCAGTAGAAAGACAACAACTGATCAAAGTCACTAAGTGAACCTTTATCTTTATCTTCACAGGAATAATTTACGAGTTTTAAAGGTTCAATGAATCTCTGTTCTATGTATGGCTCGAACTGACAAAGATGAAAACCACCAGTACAGCAGGGGGCAGCAGAGCTCCTTCACTGCTGTCAGAGCACACACAATCTGTCATCACTCCTACATCAACCTGAATGGTTCTTCTGCTGAAAGGTTACAAGCAGCTAATATCTTGCAGCAAAGTTTGAATTCAGACCAGCTGCTCCCAGCAGATGAAGCTAACAGCCAATGAGGAGCCAGAACCAAAGCTGACGTCTGTGGTCCTTAAACGACTTCACACTCGGTAACGTGGCAGTTTTCTGCAAACATGGTTTTATGAACCCTTAAACCAAGGTCATCTTTGCAGCAGATTAGTATTGATGATATTGGAGGTTGTGCGCCATAATTTAACTTCCTGTCTGAAACACTGAACTCACAAAGCTCTTCCCTTCAAACCTCATAGAAAAGTGTTGTGAAAGGAAAAGACGTCCTCTACCTGCACCATTTAAAGTTGTTTTGCTTTTTAAACAGATTTTCTTGAGTTTACGATAACATTTTACATCAGTGCATGTTTTACACAGGAAGATTAATGGTGCTGAACTGCTTCATGCTCCGTTTCCTGTATAGTTAAGTAAACATTAACTTTTCTCTAAACAGTAATCCAACGGAAACATGTTGATGCTTCAAATATGGTAAAAAGTACGGTTCGTATCGACTTTGATGGTGCTTTAGACTAGCTGCTAGCTTTAGCCTTTGGGTTCTAATCCTGTTGAATTTATATTAAATGTAGCGTTAGTTACCCAACAGATTCACCCCTTTCTACCAGTTAACAGAAGAAATGTCAACAATGTGGAACATTAGAAGCCTTTGATTTGAAATTAGACTTGATTTCCTGCGTTTTCTAGAGAAGCTAAAGTCCTGTAAAGAGCAGCAACAGGTTTCCTCCCCGGGAGTTTTAGGAGCTCAGTTCATTCAGGAGAGCTTTAGACTTTTCACCCCTTTGACATTTCTAACTTTGAATCGATTATCCCATGCCTCTGAGCGTCTCCGATTTCCAAACTGTTTACATCTCTCAGCCTGATGGTGACGTTCAACAAGGAAGTAACCTGTACAGGATTTGTCCAGTTTCTGCAGAGTCACAATCCTTATAAGGTCGGAGGAGCAGCGTGGTCGACCCAGACTGTGGCAGCCACGAGAACTGCTTTGGTTTTCGCTTGTTTTTTCTCTTCTTCCGGCACACATAAACAGGAACATTTCAGGAGACGTGGCTCAGCAATGTGAGCAAAGACACGAAGCCTCGCCAACAGAGGTCCCTCCCTGTTAAAGCAGTATTCCATGTTACTAAACAGTGAATGCAGCTCTGCAGGAGAGCATCACTAAAGCCTTCTGCACGCCGCCCTGTTGACAATAAACTGTAGCACAGCAGAGGGCGTGTTCTGCATAACTCTGGAAAGACTGAGGCATCGGGACATTGTTGGAATTACACAAGAATCTGAAACCAAAAGGCTCGCCTGCTATGTGGGATTTACATTTGTTTTACACCTAAAGGTAGAGCTGATAGTAACTGGAAGAAAAGTCAAACAGAAATTTTAAAAGTTGCTGAATTAGATTTTTGCTCTGCTTTAATTCTGTAGCTTTGGAAATATTCAGTATTTGTTTGACACAGGAAGATCATTGGTGGTACACCGCCTCCAACCTTCCTTTCCTGTGTAAAAAAAACAAAAACTAATTTCTGTGTAAAAGCACGAGTGATCTATAGCCTAAAGCTAACTAGCGGTTAGCCTGAGGGGTTTTGTTGACCAACTAGTCTGGATTTAAATTTAAGAAACCATGAGATTCACCCACTGCAGATTAAATATGAACTGTTTGCAACCTTTCAACAGAACATCAAAACTCTCCCTTTAAAATCCGATTTAAATAAGTTGTTCACAGCTTTAAATGAGTTTAAAAAGTCGACACTGTCTGAACTCTTGTATAACATTTTCTCCAAATGGTAAAATACCATTTGAATTTTGCTATAAAAAAAAAACCAGCTTTTAATGCCGTGTTAATTTAGTGGCTGTAAAAACTGGAGGAGAGAGAAGCAAGGTTAAAAGTTTTGAAATTTTAACAGTTCTTTATTTTAATTTGAATTTTTTCTCATTTTCAATTCTATTATAGTTTTATTTTAATTTTTAATAGCTAGTATCGTTTAACTTTTCTGAAAATCGTTTGGTTTTTATTACTTCCAGTTATACTTTTATTCTTTTATGTAACATGACTTGAATACTAAAAAAATAAAAGAGAAATAAAACTGCTGCAGCAACTCAATGACCTTCCTGCTCTACTGCCGGCGGACCCGAAGCTAGACTTCATATTTATTTCATTATAATTTAGAAACAATCGAAAACCAATAACATTCTCTCTTAAAATTCAGCTCATTTTATTCCGTTTGAAAACTCTTATTAAAGTTTTAGTTAGTTTTCATTTTTTTTCAAGGTCTATTTTTTATTTTTATCTCTTTGTTTTTTACTAAGGATGAGAACCGTGGTGACGAGTTACTCACTCTGGTGATCTGGAAAGTAAAAAAAGCTTTTCCACAAAACCCTTCTTTGCTCTCATATCGGGGGGAGAAAGCCTAGATGGGAGCACAAACTAGGAATGGAGCAAATTAGACATGTCTTCAGCAGCATAGTTTCCAGAGGTGACGCTGCAGAGCCTGGTGTCTGCTGCTCTGCAGGGAAAGGTTGCAGAAATGATTTTCTTCACTGTTTAACAAGGTACGTGATGAGACACCAGACAGACATGCATTCCTTCTAAGAAATATTAAGTGTGGCCCAGTAGTCATGGGTTAAGTTTTACTGTGCAACAGAAATCAGCTGTAATAACACAGGTCTCTGTGGCTTTAAGCTCCAGGCACTTCAGAAAGGCATTATTAAGCAGGCAAACCGCCACTAACAGCAGATGCTTGCAGGACAAAAACCCAGTCAGCAGTTACCGCCTCTTCCAACCATGAGATTTTGCATTACTGATGATGTTTTCATCATAAAGTAGCACCATACTGAGACAAACCCAAACCATGTTTCTCGCTTCGAAGCAGCAGGCACCTTCAAGTCTCTGAATGGATATCTGTCTTTACAGAAAGGTGCCTTTTTACTTTTTTGTTTTTGGAGGATTTCCAACCCTCCTTAAAGGTGCTTATTTGCTCTTACCACAGTGCAATTCAAAGGGTCCTTGACTATCTTTTGTTTGTGTCCAATAATTTTAGAGAGCTTGGACAGGTCGGTCTACAGCTTCAGCAAAGACCACAGACAAAGGCAGAGTAAAAAAAAAAGAAATTCTCCAGAGCAGCACCCACTTGGTGGGCTGCAGCATCATTAAAAGAACAACAGAATCAGAACATCCACAGAAGCAAAAAATATAGACTTATTTGCTGTCTAGATCTACAAGTGTTTTCCTCTATTGGTCATTGCAGTTCAGGAAATTGCGCTACATAATTAGGTCAGGGGTCGAGCAGAGGGCCTGAGGAAGGCATCCAGGAAACTTTTTATCCACGTCTGTGAGTCTAAAAGTATGGAGTGAAGTTTGTTCCGTTATCTTTGCGAGCAAACAACACATTTTGTACATTTAACTCAAAAATGCAATGCAATGCAACGTCTTATTTAAAGAGGTTTTAAAAGTAACTCTGCTGTCTTCCGAGCTTTTTTTTCTACATTATATCTTTAAATCTATTTTTCATGTTTAACATATTTTTCAAATTAAATTGTTTCCAATTAGTTTTATATTTGGAGTGTTTTTCATGTTGAGTTGTGTGAGTTGCAGTCTTTTCACAGATCACATGGTCTGGAGTGAAGATGCATTTCTATTGGTGGGCTGGACGTTAGCAACAGCGTGTCAAGTGTGAGCTTTTGTATTGGGCTTGAAGTGAAGGGAATGGGATCGGAGAAACAGAATTTAAAAATAAACCAAAACTTAATATGAAAAAAAAAAAAAGTTTAAAAAATTGAAAATGTATAATCTATAAAAACAATTCTGAAAATAGTGGAAAAAAAATATGAAACATAAATTTGATGACCAAAAAAAAAAAAAAAAAATCTTAGAAAACAGCTAAATTACTCTCAAAACCTTTTTTTGTGTCAGAATGTTTCCCAAAGTTTCACTTCTGAATTTCATTTTCTTTCAAATGTAAAATAAGATATGTTCTCTGTTGCAACAATAATGGACTAAAATTCTCTCCATACATGGAAGCTGCTGCAGAACAACTGGACGAGCTTCAGGCTTCCCCTCAGATACATGGTGGTGCCGTAGTTCTAGGAAACATGACGACAACCAAAGGGTTTGTTTCTCTTAAACATGACCTGTTACCATAGGCGGCGATGATGTCAGAGTGTTACAGTAGTTCACTTGTCTTTGGTCAGTTTGATCTAAGGTGCCATATTCACTTTTGTTTTTAAGCCGTGGTTTCATTTTGATGCGACGGAGATGAACAGAAAGAAAAAGGGAAAGTACGTTTATTAAAGTTCCAGAGGTTTCTTTAACAAACAGGCCTTTGTGTTGGTTTACAGCGAGTCCCTCATCGGGCCGAGTCTCATGTTTTAACACGCAGGACGGCGGCCGATGCAGCGACTGCACGGGAGCCTGGAAGAACGAGAAAACATCTACTTCTTTGTTTTCCCACACCGGGCTCCTCCCTCTTCCTTGTTTTTAAAACTTCCTCTGTCCTCAGATGCCCCCTCGCCCCTCGGCTCACTAACGGCCCCCTGCCAACAACTACAACCATCTACAAAACAGTGCAATGTCTATTCATAGGCACGATGGGATACAATACAGCACAGAGGAGAGGAGGAGCACTATACACTCTCATACAGTATGTTACGCACACACACACACACACACACACACCCACACACACACACACACACACACACACATCAGCTCTAGCCTGGTGGTGTTTGTGGTGCAGCCTGCAGCAACAGGGTGCTGAACACAGCTGCTGCTGAAGGAGAGCCGGCGGATGGAACCAGGAGCTCCCGCCTGGACTTCTTCTCGCGCTCTTGCTCTGATGTGAACAGCGTGAGAGCAGCGGAGGTGTAGAAAGCTTGGCCAGGTAGGTAGGTGGTGCTGGGATGGGAGAGCCAACAGGTGCCGGGTGGTTTAACCCGTCGTCTGATCTCCAGTCTGCACCGTCTCCTTATGCTGGTTCTGACCACTCGCGCTGGCATCCAGAATCCTTTGCACAAAGTCTTTGGTCCGCCCAGCGACTAAGGGACCTACATTTGGCAAATGACAGCAAAGGAGGAACCAAGAAGGAAAATATAAAACAGAAACTCAGCCTGATAGAGTGGCGCTGCAACAATTAATTAACTCACTGATTATTGGATTAATAACTGATAGCATAAGATGTTTAGTTTTAAAGTTTTAAACCAAGTCCTGAATGGATCGTTCTATGGTCAGATCCTGCAGTTATTGATTTGATTACTAAAACAATTAAAGATTATTTCAACAATCAATTATTCAGATTAATAGTTTCAGTCGTCTGGCAACCTGTCCAGGATGTACCTCACCTCTAACCATAGACTGAAGGAGAAGGAAGGAAGGAAGCAAGGGAGGAAGGAAGGAAGGAAAGCTTTCTCTCTCACCGCTGGATTCTTTAAGGATGTCTTCAAGACGTTGGGTCATCCCACGTTCGTCTCCATCTTCCTCCTCACTGCTCTCCACCCGCCGACGGATCACCTCTTTAATCCGTAGCAGGGCCCCCAAAAGGTTTTCTACAAAATAGAAAGGAAATCTAAATCAAGCCTCTACAGTGAAGGAAGGTCAAGATGAAGAGCAGCAGCATTTAAAGACCATCCTAAGGACTGTGAATGGTGGTAAACAAAGCTAACTATGATGCTAAAAACAGCTACATCTTTGTACTTGTGTGCACACTGCTTCTGAAACCTTCCTGCTCCTTTTCAAAAAAGCCACAAAAAAAAAAACAAAACAGCCAAAATACCCACATAGAAATGATATAAATTTAAAAAATGTTGGGACTTTAGAGAGATATACATGAGAATATATTGTTTATATCAAAACAGTCTAGGTGGTGCTACAATTATACTTTAACATCATTTTTCTGTCATTTCTTACGTTTATCTGTTAAGAAATGTGCCTGATTGACATAGAAGACAAAGCTTTGATTGTTTATATAGACTTTATGGACAGAAAAGCGTATTTAGATAAATGCTGTTTATTGCAATTCATCGTAAATACATCAAGGTATTCTTGTTGCTTCTTTATCACCAAGAAGAGCAGGAGAATATTTCAAAATCAATATATATCGTGATATGGCTTAATTAAATATTGGTGACATGAGCTTTACACACATTTTCAATATACATCACAGTCTATAAACAGCTTTGGTCACTGACTGATCTTCCAGGTTTTCATGAAGTTTTATGTGTTTTTGTTTTTCAAAGCTAACATTTCTTAAATCATATGTTGGAAGATTTTTATAAGCATTGCAAAAAATGTTGTCATAAGTCTGTATAGTCATCTTTTGCAGGCATTCTTGGCCGTCTTATATTTTCTACATCACATCGACTGAAATTAAGAAATTTAAGGTGATATCAATTTTGGCCATATCGTCCAGTCCAGTGGAGAACCATAAAGTGTCTCAGGAACTACGAGGTGCAGACAGATGCTGACATGTTTCTGTCTGCATTACAGGAGAGGATGTAGTGCAGAAAAACTCAAAGGGTGATGTCCCATCACAGCGGTGCAGCTCCTGACATCAGGATACATACCATCCATCTGCTTGGAACATTAGTGACTTTATGTGGAGCGTCTGTCCCACAGATCAGATTTAGATGCTACATCTAATTTCCCTGCATGGTGCGCCGGGCCTCCAGAACCAGACTGAATCTCTCCACTCAGTCAGCTGAGTGTCTGGACAACGTAGCTTTGGTTTCCACTCATTTCTCCACATCAGCTGCTTGTACAAAAACCAACATCTGTGGTTTACCTCTGATGCTGATGTGGTAAAACACAGTCGCTTCCTGTGATTCTACACCTTTTCCACACTGATGGGACAACATTTTTGTAAGCTGATGTTTTTTGGTGTTTTTTCAGATTTGTTTGATTTACTTTTATAGTAAAAGGAGTTTTTCTCTGTTGGGCTCTTATTTTTATTTTAAGAAGTCCATGTTTAGATTTTGTCTTATGCCTGTTATTAGTTTTTCTATTTGAGTCTTGTAATTTCTGTCATTTTTGCCGTTGAGGGTTTGCCATATGGGGTTCAGTTTGTTCACCTTTTGCCAGTTGTTATACATTTTATGTCTCTTGCTTAATTCTAAGCATTTTGGTTGGTTTGGTCCTTTATTTAGTTACAGTATTATTTCTGAATTGTTGAATTTATTCTTTTTGTTTATTCCTGTTTCATCATTTTTTGTTCAACCAGAACCTTTCGTTAATTAGTCAATTCTCTGCACCTGCGTTTCCTTATTTATTCTTCCATTTGCACCTGTTCTCCCTTTAACTTATGGTGTCAGAATGTGAGCTTAAATATCAGCCAAACGGTTTAACACAGTCACAGAACAAACCCTCTAAATAAACTAAACATTACCGCCACATATCTGACTTCATAACCTTTTAAATAATATATTTTCATTAATTTCAGACGGAACTATTCACTTAATTTTATTATATTGAGCTGCGTTTACAATATTCACCACTTCCTTGCCATTTCCTCGTTCCTCTGAGCAAGAAGCAGCTGTCTTTCTTTAACTCGCAATGTATCGCAGGATACCCAAGGCTACGTAGGACACACAGCACCCACCCTTCAAAACAGGCAAAAATAAAGGCTGCATTCGTCGGCTGCATACAAAGGAGTCTATCAATCCGAACAGGTCGAGGCGCCGAACTATGGCGTAACAAATGCAGCCTTCTCAGCGAGCAGCCATCGCTGAATCCGAACAGTGAGTGAAAGACCAACCTGTTACCAGCGGAGACGCTGTAGTACACATGCCAGGCCCAGTGGTGGCGCTGCGACATTGTCACAGGATCACACCAAAACAGCTAACAAAAAAACTGGGCATGGGAACACAGTGCATGCTGGTTAAATCGGTTGGTTGAGCCACAATATCATCGTAAAAAAAAGCCAATGAACATAATGAGACATGAAGCCGGCCTTTTATTTTTTTACTCTTTGATCCAGTTTTGAAAAAAATAATTGTTTATGATTTCCCAAAACACCGGTGCATCTAAAAGGATTCACTAACTTTCAAACGGGTGCTACCATTGTTTGCTGTCAAATCTACAGACATATTGTTTTAGGTGTGTTTTTTTTCTCGTTGGAAAGAAAAAGGTTGACTTGAAGCAAACTAAAACTAAAGTTATTTTAAAACAAGGCAAAAGGAAGCAACATGTGAGGTTTAGCTGTTTGGTTTAGGCTCTCTCCCAGAAAGACCAAGTATTCTGTCGCAATGCAACGCTGGACAGAGATCAGGAATGAGGGGAATGCATTTAAATTAGAGGAAAACAAAAAAACACACAGAGAGCTAAAAGGTGGTTAGGCTAAAAAACAGCTCAACTAAACAGATACAGGGCAGCCGGAGGAAGAAGAGGGGGGCGGATGGGAAACTTGGCAGAAGAGACGTGTTGATTAACGGGAAAGAGGTGAAGTCACACTTCTCAGGTTTTTCCCTCACTCTGTGTGTTTACGTGCTCTGTAGTAGTCCTGTTACTATCAGCTTTCTGCGCCGACTGGATTTTCCTAAACAGGCCTTCTGAAAACAGATGGCTTCTCTGGCCTCGGATTTCATTAGTGCAGCGAGGAACGCTCTGGATCCGTCGGACCAACTACCGCTCTGCGTGTCAGAGGATCCCTGTGGATATGAGGCTTTGTCTGAGTGTATCTGTCTGCATTAGTGTAACCACATGCAGAGTAAAGGATTATGTGTAGGTTTATTCAAAGAGGACGCTAAGAGTCAATGTTCATCAGCAGGGATATAAAAAAATGACAACTGAAGTCCTGCTTAGAGTTTTACAGTAAAACCAAAATGACTGTTTTTTTGGTCCGACTGTTATTTAGTGGAGAATCAGGTGCTAGCAGGTGTAACAGAGAACCAACAGGTTCAACGTGTCTGATTCAGCGGAACAGGATCATTAACTAAAAGAGGATCTCTTATAGTAACAGCAGGGAGTTCAGACACTGAGGTGGTTCATTCTCTGCTGGTCTCCAAACATAAAGACCGCAGTTGCCATCCATGCCGGTTTGGTGCGTCCCATTGAGGACAAAATGCATCGTTTCAGACATTTTTAAAAGAACAACAATCAAAAAAAACTGTAACATAGGTCAATTCTTCTTGAAATAAGTGCATTTTCCTTGATTTAGGCTGTTAAGTTAGAGGATTTATGTTTAAAATAAGAAAAAACACCATACTCATTCGCAGAAGCAAAAAATATAGACACACACATGAGTATGGTGTTTTTTCTTATTTTAAACATAAATCCT
>JAUZNJ010107905.1:0-20426 GCA_034780135.1 Jordanella pulchra | reverse complement strand
AAAGTTTGGTTCTTTCATAAATTTATTATGGGTCTGCTGAAAATGTGACCAAATCTGCAGGGTCAAAAATATACATAGAGCAACATTAGTATTTGGTTACATGTCCCTTGGCCTAGGAAGAGATGGCTTCGGCTCTGGCTGGCATGCAAGTCAAGGAGGAAGCTGAGGTATGCAGGCAGGAACACTCAAGCTCAGCTGAAGCTGGGACTGGCGTGTCGAGCTTTGCAGCGGAGGCAGGAGCTAATGTGCTGGTTGAAGGACGTTTACATCACCATTTGCACCATGTGGAGGAAGCAGCAACAGGCAGGCTGGATGAGTCAAGCCAGGCCAGTGAGGCTAGAAGTGGTGCCCTGATCAGTTCTGCAAAGACAGGGCCTGAAGAGCTGGATTCCCCTGCTATTAGAGGAGCTGGTATGATGGTGGAGGATGTTTTAGTGAGAACTAATTAGTTTATAGCAATTTTGCAGTTTTAAGTATAGCAAAAACTATATATTTATATAAATACTTTAATAAACAGCCCTTTTCTGTTTAAAAACTTCATTCTAAAACTTGTTCTGTGGAAATACATAGAAAAAAAATTATAAAAACTTGGGGCAAATTTATTTTTCAGAAACGCTTACGCGCATAAATGTACAAAAAAGCCGAGCGGCACACTAGAAAAAGGCTGTTAATGAAGTGAGTCCCTGCCAGGAGTAATGAGAGTGCATATTTAACTACATTAACATCCCATTCTTTCTCACCAGTCCAGCAGGTAGGGCGTGACACTGCTCACAGTCAGACATATTACAGTTATTTGTTGCAACATTGATCCAAGCATCAGGAAGCTGCAACCTTACCAGCATAGTGAGGTTAAGGGGTTTTAATTTTTTTTATATCTAAGTTCTTTGGATTTGCTCTAAGCTTTGTTTGTATTTGTGATAATGCTCGGAAAAGGTGTATTGTTTGCTTCAGGGCTTTCCTTAGATGAGTGTCACAGAAGAAAGACTTCAGATGCAAAACTGTTATTTATGTCTTACAATAAAAGAAGAGGGGACAGGAAAACAGTAAAGAACAAATATGTGATGCTTTAAAAGATAAAACCATACCTAAACCTACATGCCCTTAGAGAAAAGCTGCAGAATACATGGAATTTCTCTGTGCAATTTCCCTGATGCAAGAACTGCTTTGCAGCAATATCTGACAAGCTACAATATTAAAAAAGTAGTGTATTCAACCAACAAAGAAATTGTTTGTCCTGTATAAGATACCTTGTTTTTATGCCTGGACCTGAGATTGATCTTACTACAATCTCTTAAAAAATCTACTGAAGTAGTTCTTAGATATTGCAAAAATGACCTGACAATGACGATACCTAAATTCACATAATGTCAAGTTTTCTGCCCTAATCAAGAATCAATCCAGCATGCTATATGCTTTAGCTGAAAGTAAAACTACTTTTCACTTTTTTTCACTTTTTTTTTCCAAACCTGGTTATTTATTTTCTGAACATTTGAGATTCCCTTTCATTGATGAGTGGTGTTACAGAGTTTTAGATCTTTTAGCCTACCTGAAGTTATCAAACCAGTACTATTCAAGTGATTTCTTTATTTAAATCTTCCAGACATAATCAGGTCTGGATATGGTTGCTAAGAAAAAGCTTAAATATGTCAAAGCTAATTTCATGACTGAAGTTTTTTTTGTTTTGTTTCATTGTGTAATATTGCTAAGTATCCCTTTAGACATTATTTGGTTATTTAAAACTACTCTTTGCATGTTTTTAAGGTTTAATTATCTCAAACATTTTAAATGTGATAAAAAAAAGCCACAAATAAAAGCTGTTCTTAAGGGAGCTAAATACATTTCCAGAGCGGGGAAGATTGGGCAGAGTTAAACAGCAGCTTAAGTGTCCATGACTCAAAAGCTCAGAGTGATTAATAGGAACGATAAAAAAAAGAGAAGAAAAAGATTTGGAACATGTTCGTTGATAAAAAAAAAAACTGCATGCTATCCCAGTATGATGCAGTCATACTTGACAGTATGTTGGTTTGCTCTGAGCAAGCAAATACCAGTTACCTTTCCAATGTGCCATAGCTTTAATGAGAGCTCCTTCATGCATGACACATCATGTACATATTTGACCATGAAATGAAAGCATAATTACATCAGGGAGAGGCTTTTGTCTTTTCATTTCCTCTGTTCCCTCATCTGGGCTCTGTTTCTCTCAGGTGGCCCCCGCTCCTACAAAAATGCACTCAGGGGCAGCCTATTTCCACAATCTGTCTTCTCCTCCCTCTGGCACACTTGTAGACTCATAGAGCTCTTTGTAAAAATCATTGTCAGGCCAGGACTGTAGAGAGTGAACTAAATAGAGAAAAAGGGATTTGACTGTGTGATGGTGTTGACTTGTAGATAAAGGTCAAAAAGATTGATAGCTCCAAAGCACAAGGACATAGGGTTATGACAGCTTATATCACCACTGTCTCTGCCGCCAGTGCCATCAGGGTTGTCTCCATCACTGCAAGTTTTATATTACCAGTAAGTGGCATGAGGTATCTGACGTTTCAAGGCTTCTGCAAATTGTTCTCTCAACAGTTGGAGTTGGTATTTCTCTCTCTCTCTCTCTCTCTCAGGTTTTACTTTGAGATGAATAGGGATGTTTAAGTGGTGGCTGGGGATGCCGTCAAATTGTCCTTGAGTGTCACACAATAGACACAAAACGGAGAAGAGAGTGGCGAGAATGGGAGGCGGAAAGAGATAAGAGTGAGAGGGTTAACAAAGAGGTTGTCAGAGACTGAGGCGCTTTGTCATTGTCAGGAGCATTTAATGAGCAAGAATTAAACAATGACAGACTGTAATAACCTGAATGTTGTGCGTGCCAATGTGTGTGCGAGCTGACACAAAAACATTGTTTCAAAAGTCAGAGTTTTATTTAGGCTGTTTAGCTAGTTTTGCAAATAATCAACTTTCTTTCAGATTCTAGGAGGATGTACAGTGCAGCACCTTACGTAAAAAAATTCTGTTTACCAACACAAACCTCTGTGTGTTTGATAGGGAATTAATGTGACAGATCAAGAAAACTAAAGCATAGCTATAGCCTTTAGGTTTACTGCAGCAAGGTTATCAAGAACTCAGGTAGCGTTTTGGGTTAATATTTGTCATCTCTTTTATTCAACTGCTTGTACTAGAACTAGATCAGTTTGACTAAATTAATTTAGAAGTTAGACTTGATCAAGTAGAAATAATTGACTCTTTTAGGGAGGCAGGACTTTTTTAGAAGATCCAAAAGGTGGTGGTTGATACAAGGAGGCTGCAAAATCTTTCTAACTGGTAAAATAAGCATATCTTCTGCAAATTTTTTCTACTAACTTAAAATGTCACAATGGGGTTTCTATGTTTTTTGCAAACACATTATTTTAAAATAAGCCTGCCAGGTTAGGTGGACAGTCTTTTTCTATGGTAGATTTGCAGTTATGTCATATTCCAATTGAAATGCAAGGGTTTGGATCAACCCTGCTTTAAATATCTGAACATCTTTCTCTCTGACCTTTCTTCTGTGTTACTTGTTCCTTAAAGGAGTTTTAAGGGAAACTGACCCTTTAGGTAAGCTGTTGAGCACTGTCTGCGTAACAAAAACAAGGTCTCTCTCTACCTCCACTCCGGCTGCAACCCCGCTACACTATCCCCCACACCGTTGCCTCGTCTTTGCAAAGGATAAATACAAAGCCAAAAAGCA
This sequence comes from Jordanella pulchra, assembly GCA_034780135.1. Taxonomy (NCBI): domain Eukaryota; kingdom Metazoa; phylum Chordata; class Actinopteri; order Cyprinodontiformes; family Cyprinodontidae; genus Jordanella; species Jordanella pulchra. The sequence continues at coordinate 16,714 of JAUZNJ010107905.1, read as the reverse complement.
TCATCATAATTTCAAAGGAATATCTTACTAAAGAAGTAAGGAAATTATAACTTTATAATACTGTTATTAAGAGAACTTCATTTATGAAAATGATCACCTTCAGGTGAAAGTTTCGCTCAACTGGACTCAATCCCTATTGCACGCGCTCTCCTCCATTTTGCATCTACACTTTTCTCTCCTGGAACTTTATGGACAGGGAGGGGCTAAGCCTTTTGTGTCAGTTATTTACATGGATGTACTTTTAGCTGGCCTGGCTTGTAAACGAGAAACGGGAGAACAACACAGAGATGGTGTGTGATATCATACCATAAAAAGGATGCTTTTAGTTCTTCGCATCACTATTTAGTATTCCTTTCCAGCTAAAATACTAAATTACTTATTGCTCTTTCAAAAATACTGCTCATCAATGTACTTTAACAAACCTCAGGTCTAAACAAAACACTTAGATTTACAATGAAATTAAATTAAACACAAACTTTTTCTAACTTAATTTTAATCAGGAGTGTCAAAGTGAAGCCAAGTAAGTAAATACAGTTTTCCACATCTTTTATTTGCATGATTTGTGGAAAGCAATGTTTATGTTCTTTCCAGGTCAGTTTGCTTTTGCAGTGTGACAAAATCTTAAAAGGTTTAACAGGAGTAACTACTTTTGAAAGACTCTGTGCCATGTGATAGACTTATCATTTTATCATTATAGAATAATTTGTAAATAAATGGTGGGACCTTTGCAAACAGTAACACAGAAACAGCGGTGACCATGCTGTTACTTTGGCTTCACCTACCCTCTGTATCAGTTTACTAATGCAGATAAAAAGTAGATAACCACTTTTAAAATCTCCAGAAAACATGATTTATTTGGCTTTTATTTTATTTTATTTAACCTTGTGAGGTTTTAAGAATGCAATCTCGCTGTGTTTAATAAGTTACAGTGGTTTTAAACATGCTTTATTTAAAAAAAGCATCTGCATTATACCTTGCAACTTATAGAAACCCTAATTTCCCTCACATAAAACGTCAAGAACAATGAAAAAGAATTTAAAGTGAAAAATATTTATTAGGAAAACTGCTGACCTGACAGCACACAGCCATCTACAGTCAAAATATGACGGAAAGCCACAAACTATATTTGATAACAAAGCTTGAGAAAGTTCAGAGGAAGGAAAAACATAATAGAAAAAAGTGAACATGCAACACTAGTTGCAGTAATCCCTGCAGCACTGAAAGAACTGTAAAGCAAAGACGATTGGACAGTTACAAAATCCTCCTATCTGGACTAAAGAAATAATTTCCCTTTCATTTGGAATTCATGAAAAAAAGTCTAAAGATAGAGAATGGTTTGGGTCCAGCATTAGGTCTCTGAATATGGTGATGATTTAGGGAGCATCTATTTGTGTTTGTCCTCTGTGTTTTATGATTTAAGTCAGGAAAGAAGCTTTTGGTACTGATGCAAAAGTAGCCTATATTGAGTAAATGTTTTATACATGGTGTCTAAATCGTCCATTTTCTTTAAGCTCCTAGCAAGGAATTGGATATCAGAAGCTTGTTTTATAGAATTAGATATTATCTGACATTCAAGAATGCTGAATCCTCTTCCAGAAAGTTTTTTTTTTCTTTCAGATAAAATACTGAAACCTTTAAGTCAATTAAACATAACACTGTGGTTAATTTCATTAAAGGAGGATCAAATATTTCAATAAACAAATCAAACAGATGAATACAGAATAAATTAAGAACTCCTTGGGAGGTTTTGCCGTTCAGCTGTTGCTTTGAAATGCAATTACACATTTAGGATCTCTAGAAGTCTAGAAGTGAACACATCCTACAAATGTTATCTACTCATTCTCTTGCAGACAAAATAACAAGTCTTAATGAGCACGATCCTGCACACTTTTTTTTCCTCACAGTCTGGTGAATGGTTGGGCCACCCAGGTCTTCTGCTTTCCAGCTGATTCCAATTAGATGCTCCCATTAAATAATACTGTAATGCTGTGGTTTACTGAGGAGAGAACAGGAGCAAGAGGAAGAGAACACATTAAGAAAGCCTCTCCTCTCCAGAGGTTAATCTTCCATTTTCAGCCTAATTTACTGAACACTAGGAAACATGCATGCAGGGAGAATGAGAAATACATTCAGATAGAGGTGGTTTGATCTGAACGGAAGATGCATTCCAGCCAAAAAAATAATAAAAAATCAGAGGGACATAGACAGAACAGAACATTTACAAGACTGGAAAATAAGAAGAAAGGGCACAGCATCTCCTGGATTCTGACCACGCAGCAACACCCTATGTAGCTAAAAACATTTCATTTGATCTCTGTTTGAGTTGAAAATGACTGGTTGTGATCCAATCAGATGGCCTGTCACTGGGACGTAAGACTGAGCGAATATGAGGAAACGTTTACAGACCAGCCCACCCTGCCGCAAGCATCAATCTCCTCTATCAGATTACGCTCTCTGAAATAAATCCAGAGCGACTGGCCGATATGCAGATCACACCGCTTTATGTAAATGACAGAGGAGCTGTCTCCAAGGTGGGTGGAAACTCTGGCAGAAACCCTAGTCAGTGCAGTCACTTTGAGAGCAGGGAGAGTGCTGCAGATGATTGTTAACTCATGGCATCACATGTTTGGGACACAATGCGTCATGCACATGTCTGATGAGCGAAACAATATCGTTGTGTTTATGTAGAAATAGGTCAAGTTGAGTCCAGCTGATCTGAGGTCTTTGTGCAGAAGGTTGAGCTGCATGTGTGAGCAGAGTGCATGTCGGCTTTGAAGAAAAGCTTTATGTCTGGGTAAACAGCACCCCCTAGAGGATAATCCCAATTACAAATTATACAAAATGTGCACGCGTGTGTGTGGTAGATTGTACAAAGGAAAAAAACAGTATGCGTGTTTGTGAGCACACTAAACATCAGGTTAGTCTTAACTGAGACTCAGTGACTTTGTACTTTGGATAATCTGGATTAAACCCTCTGGGACTGTATTAAACACTGCTGGTCAGGCACACACAGTCACACACACAATCTCTGTATTTTCTAAGATTACATTAGTGATTTTAATACCATCTCTATGAATATTTATGTGGATTAAATCTTTTCATCTCTTGCCAATAACCTTTTTCCTCTCTCTTAAACATTTGGGCATAAACGTTTTTTTTTTCTGATTACACGTATCCCTGCCTTTTGTTCATAGTCTGCCGGAGATATGCACCAGCCTCACCACAATCCAGATGGAATAAGCAGAAGAAGATAGATGGATGGATTAAACAAACCACATATTTCTATTACCTCCTCTGGGAGGTTGCACCTCAAACAATCTGAAGGATGTTGCATTTGAAGGAGTGTTTGAAGGGATAGACAACTAAAAGGTGGGCTGTGCTCTGCTTGGCCCAGAGGGAGCATTATAGGTTTGATTGGATTGGGGTTGGGGATTTGTGTTTTAAACTGAGATTAAGATGTGATCCAGCATTTTGCAGGAAAATCCACTCAACAGTAGGAGTCCACTGACCTCCTCTGCGCTGCCTGATTCCTTTCACTTCTGTGCTGCCCAACTTGGCTGTGGGCTCTTGATTTATGTTTACAGTCTCACTTGGACTCAAATAGTTTTTTTTTCTTTAATTTTGTTGCCTCGTTTTCGATTTTTGTTTTAACCTGTGATGTTTCACTTAGTTTAATAACATAACAGTGGATTACTTTGTTTTGATGTAAAAAGTTACCTACGGTTTTCAGAAAATTTAAAAAAGGTAAAACAAATTCCAACTATAATGTACTACTAAATATTAAGCAAATGTAAAAGGTGTCAAGAGATGTGATCTATTTATAGTCCTATCTTATAAATTAGAATAATATTTTCTTTGTACCTCGAATCAATAAGTTAGGCACACTGCCTAGATTGATTACAGACTAATGTTTAATTATAATATCATATACTAAAATTACAATTTCAAAATTACAATGTTATATAGAATATAATATTATAATTATCATGACTTTCTGCTAATAAAGCATGACATTTAATATTAAAATACTCATCAGGCCAAAACAAGATTTGCATGCACTGTCAGCTAAAAATAAACTCAAATAAATTAGCATGGTCTTTAAACATTTGCACTGTTGGTACAAACCTGTTTTCACCTGTTTTAGGACAAGCAAACCTTCTGAAGATCAGGCCCATCGACTTTATTTCCAAGCATTTTCTATTTGACGGTTTATAAACGTTTTGAGGTAGCAGCGCTCTGCTCAATACTAGTCCTCATGGTCGTTGATCACCTTTCCGGTTTTTGTATTTGTATCTATGCCAGTAATTCCTCATCCTTTGAACAGTTAGCTTTTTTTCTGGCTGCTCTACTATCAAGCCTGTTTCATACTGTTTTTCCTGCTTCTTGAGTTTTTAATTCTAATTTTTAGAGTTTTGTCACTTTGTTAAATCAGTTTAGTCACTACAAGGCCTGCTGTTTTCAAATCGATAGTTAAGTCCTGCGACAGCTTTACCAGTTCTGACAAAAGTGCTGCTCGCATAGATGTGGACAACCTTAATCTGGTAGTTTTCTGAAGCAAGAAATGATAGAATTTTTGTGTTCATTTTTTATGACATTATACCTGTCAACAGTTATAGTTAATAAAATTAACTGGAGATAAAACTCTGCTTTATTATAAGGACATTCCTGGCCTTTAGCAGAAGTTTCAATATTGGTTTTAGGGATAGAATAAATTTAAATCCACAAAGGTATCAGTCAGGAAGGGAACAAAATGAAATCTTAAAGGGGAGAAAGACTCTTCAGCTCGCACACAATTCGACTATGAGGCAGTTTTGAATGAATTATTGAATTAACATGTTCCATAGGACACACAAGCCTGATTCAAACCCACTCTTGAAAGTCACAAATCTTTTATGGTAACAGTTGGAAAAAACTTCGTAATTATGTTCACCTTCTCCTAGTTAAGGGAAGCTTTAATAAATAAAAAATACTAAATGATAATATGGTAAAATAAAACAATGATTTTGAAATTTTCCAATAAAAATATTTCAAAAAAAGAAAAAAACATCCCTGACAAATTAAAGTACCTTGCTCATGAAGAGTGAACCAACATACGAGTCAACAGATGCAGAAACACCTGATTTCAATGATTGTCTCAAAGTGTTGCTCAACAAAACATTAGATCAGGAGCTCCATCAAGCTTGTTTACTCCTTTTATTTATTTATTTATTTAAATATGTATTTATAAACATATATTCAAAATCAGTGCCATGATTTTCACTTTTAATCATTTTTATTCATTATTACTTTAGTCCATTTCAATTTATTTTACTGGGAGCTGTTTTTTTTTCCTGTCTTTAATGGAAAGGTATGTAAACTTTCAAGCACAACTGTAGCTCATAACACAAGCAGGTTTATTGCCCGTTATAGATGATGACGGCTGTGTATATGCATGATCTCCCATAGCAGTCTGCATTACAGCAGAACAGAAAAAATGTCTTACTGAAAAGATTCAAATGTTGTAAGACGGTCTCATCAAGAGGTGAGTCAGTAACAGATCTTTACACATTCATCTCCTGAAGGTCAAGTCACAATAAAACATAGTTTTGGCAAATTAATGATCTGTGATTTTTATTCATCAAGAGCTTCAAATACCAATTAGTTCTGACCCAAACCTTTGGGTGTCTGCAAAGCTGAAGAAAAAGAAAGGTTTTAATATTCAGTATCATTGTGGCTCCATGCATACAATGGAAAACAAAGAAAAGACTTTTCCAGAAGAAAAGATACGATTCAGAAGGGCCAAGAAGAGTCTTAATCTACAGCAGAGGAAAGATCTATAAGGTCATCTAATGAGAGGATAGTGCAGGCCGAGTTACCGAGTTATATGTCTCTCTCTCTCTCTCTTAACCCCATGTTAGCATATTTTCTAATAAAAAAAAACACTAATCCTCCCCCATAAAAAAGCAAGGAAGGAAAGTCAGATATTAAAAAGAAACAAAGGGTTGAATCTGAATGTTAACGTTTTTTTCCTACTTAAAAATTAAAGTGTGCATGTTTATGAAACCAAATTATGCAGCTTTTATATATTTTAAGATATTTCTATATTTTGTTATTAAATGATAAAGGATAAAGTATGTCAAATCAAACTTTGTAAAAAGGGTTACAATTTATCACGCTGCTGTTTGTTAGCAGTTTCATCACTTAATTTGATTTTCCTTCTTTTTTTAAGATAAGTTACTTTGAATCACTCAATGTTTGAAGAACTAAGGGTCGAACGTTAAAAAAACTAATTTGGTTCAAAAGAGCTTAACGTTACCAGCATTTCAGACACAATTGTAAACAGATTCTTGTATCGACTCCTAGCTGATTGTATGGGCTTGGCAAACAGCTCCTAGCTTCAACTCAAAGTCACAGCAGACCAAGTTATTGAGATGCATTGTTATTGATCTCCTTGTCTTGAGTATCTGCAAGCAAACCATTGAGCATATTTGCAAAAATATTGAACTCTGCCTTCAAATGTAATACCATCAAAGCTGGGTGGAACCACTGTTGACTGTGAAGTAGTGCTGGGGGGGCAGCAAACAATAACTTTATCTTTTCCAGTTGCAACTTGTTCATCTAACTGATCTCACAGCAGCCCTATGCAGCTACACCGTTATGCCTCCTTGCTTAATAGTAACAGCAGTCATTTGTGACTTCTGTCATATTTCATTTGCAAACATTTGTGTTCATGGCTCAAAACTGGTACTTCTACTTATTTGTCTTCTTCTAATCCAGGACCAGGTCAAAGGTGCAGCACACTCAGCAGAGACACCTAGACTTCCCTTTACCTTACATTACAGCTCCTCCAGTTCCTCTGGGGTCAGTCGGAGGCGTTCAAGGGCTAGTCAAGATACATAGACCCTCCCGTGTGTCCATTTCTTTCCCCTGGGCCTTCTGCCTCTAGGAGTTACCTAAAGCACCTTCCAGGTAACATCAAAAACAGATTAGAGAGCTCCACTCTACTCTGAGCTCCACCCGGACTGCAGAGCTCCCAAGGGAGTGTCACCCAGAGAAAGAAGCTAATTTCAGCTGCTTGTATCTAGGATGTCCTTCTTTTGGTCATGACCTAAATTTTATGACTTTTAGTGAGGGTAAAAACTTAGACTGACCGTAAATTGAGTGCTTCTCCTTTTGGTTCAGCTCATTCTTCACTACAACTGACTTGTGGAGCGTCTGTGTCAGTCACACCAATCCATCTGTTGACCCCCTACCTCATTCTCCTCTCATGAACAAGACTCCAAGATACTGGGAATTCTCCACCTGAGACAGAAAGTTCTCAAAACTCCTAACATCAGTGTTCATTTTTATACACATAACCAACACTATTCACATTTCTTATGGTCTCTGCTAAACAGCAAATTAAAGATCTTGAAAATAACTATTTTGACAGCACCACAGTCTTACTCTGAAAGGTTAGTGTCAGATTTTAATATGTCTATATTTCAAACCTCATTTAAAGATGTTTATTAATGCTTTAAACGCAGTTCTTACTTTAGTCTTTTTGTCCAGATCCTTTCTCTTTACCGTCGTTATCATTGTCTTGACTGTGTGGAGTATAACGATTAACTTGGATCCTCATCCAGCCTCTTTAATTACAGTTCTAGTCTTTTTAAAACATTTCAGTTATTGTCATGGAAATAGATTTGTGTGAGTTTAGGTCTGCTGCCATTTCTTGCATGCCTTATCTTTATATATCTTGTAATAATGTTGTCTTTCACTGTAGTTTTGATAATATATTTTTCCTACATGCATTGGATTTAAAGTTTTGGCTGCTTCTAGGTTATTCTACTAATCAAATAATCTATCCACTATTTTTAATTAAGTAATTAATCAATTTTAACAGTTTCAGACCTATTATGATTTAAAATAAAAAACAAGGAAAGAATTAGCAACTCTTATAAAAGATTAATTGACAAATGATGCAAATATACGTAGCTTTCATTGTAAATATAGTTATACAGCCATGCCTTCAAATTAATGTGATTACCAGATGTCACCTCATTCTTTTTATGTATTCTTTTCAGTTTTCATATTTAAAAAGTAATTCAAATTATGTTTTGATGGGGAATAGCATTGCATATCCTCCCATTGGGACTGTTAAAACTAATTTGATTGCATCTGGAAAAATGTAATATCCCATACCCCTTGTGTCATATTAGCCAGAATCAACAGAATGTGGGTTAAATCCAGCATAATCTTCATTCAACATTAGTTAATATTATGTGTTCTCCGGTAAAAAATATTTAGCCTGATCTGTTTCAGAAATCGGAGAACTCTGCTGCACATCTGTTGCCCGTATCTGTTTGTTGTCTAAATTGGTGAGGTCGTGAAAAAGTGCAAGAGTCCCCCGAGAAGATTATCTCACAAAGAAAATCAAGATTTATTGTAAGAAGAAAGGTGACAACTCTTTATTTCTCTCCTATGGATTCATGTCTTCCCAGGCATGAATCGAATAGTATTTACCATGGGTCGACCTGCCCCCCAACCCCCCCACTCTCCTATCTGTCTCTAAACAGAGGCAGAAGTATTGGGTCTACAGAGAGCAGCATTGATTTCCTGTCAGAAATGCAAGGGCTGAGGGCCTATTAAGCGAGGACCAGACTGACGGACAGACATGCACACAAACGCACACACGTTTGATGTGCCACATCATGCATTTAAATGACACTGGGTACAAAGTTTGCAATATTCCAGAATTCATATAACCCTTCCAGTGAGTTGCTTGAGATAGAATTACTGAAAAACAGTGTTATTGTTGCATTTCAATGAGGGCAGCTATACAGTATGTATATAAATAAGAGCTTGGAAATACTGATTCAATGTTTTTTGAAGATTGTGCCGAGTGTGTTACCTCTGACTGCCCCTGTTCTCTGTATGATGAATGCATCATGTTGTCCATATGTCACACAGGGAGCAACATGAGTCAAAGACGGACACACTCTTAGAGGACTGCAGTGAAGACAGTTGGTGGCAACAACTGCTACGACAGAGGTAGACTTAGCCATTTTGGGGCCCCAGGCAAACTTCAGTCAGGGGGCCCTCATCAAGGCCAGCCTGTTGCTGTGTTTGATTTCATGGGCTGCATTTTCTAAGGACCCGGTTCTACCTCGAATGGATCCTTCGTGGGCAGTGAAAATAAGGAGGCCGGAAGAGTTTTTGCTCTGGATTCACACAGGTCCAGCCCCTCACTCAGTGTACACTCTGTCGCCTAGCAACCACGAAAGTTAAAACATAAATCAGGCAAAGATTGGATGCTGAACTACTTCCTGCTCTTCTGTTGCTAATTTTATTGTTGATGAGCTTTAGCAGCAGAACCGTCATCACAGATCTTAGATCTGTTGTTAACGCACTGCACAGATATTGGAATCTGAGCTTAAATGTCAGCTAAAGCCATTAACACAGTCACAAAATAACCCCTCTCAATAAACCAAACATTACCACCACATATCTGACTCGATAACCTTTTAAAAATATATTCTTATTAATTTCAGTCGGCATTATTCACTTCATTATATTAAACTGCACTAACAATATTCACCACTGTTTGTCGAATTTTCCCTTACTTCTGAGCACAGAGCAGGCGTCTTTCTTTAACTCCCAATGAATCACGGGAAAACGAAGGCTGCATAGGATACACAGGACCTATCCTTAAAACGGGCCAAATGAAGGCTGCATTTATCAGCCGCATACAAAGGAGTCTAACAATCCGAACAGGTCAAGGCATTATGACATAACCGGCCGACAAATCCCTTCACAGGACGCAGCTGACGAATCCGAACACAGCCTACGTGTCCCAGGTGGCCCTGAGTGTGACGGATTCTGTGGAGCTCCCACAGTGTTCATACTGCAGTACAGTAAACCAGAGAGCAGCTCAACTGTAACTTTTACTGTAATCCCTCTCCTGGCTTTCACAGCTGAAAATTAGATGCTGATCCTTCAGCACTCATTAACAGATATACATGTTGGTCTGGAGGAAGCTGTCATTCAAATGCCATGAACCCCAGAGCCTGATTCAAAATGGGTAATGTGTCTAAATCAGCAACACTGCTGCTCTGTATAGTCTGCTTTTAGCTCCATAAAGGAGGGGATGAAGGTTGAATATCCCGCTATCTCCCCTCTTTGAAGGAAATGTATAACATACTTGTTAAAAGAAAGAAATAATAGAAACATAATATTCATATTATGTTTCTGCAATAAATAAGCATTAAACAAGAAAGTTGTATAAAATGTCATTTTCTGATATTTTTTTCTTCATTTATTTTTAATGCAGCAAGTGAAAAAAGAATGTCACTGGAGATAATGAAGCTTACTGAGTTATTTAGAAAAAACCTTGATTTGAAACTTTGATCATACTAATGAAAGTTTTTAAACTCTGAGAATTTCAGAAACTGAAATTTATTGAACCCTAGCCCAAAAGTAGGATCCGAAAAACACTTTAAATTATTTTGTTCATACTGATAGATTTCCAAGTAATTGATTAACACTGATTATATGAACAGGTTCATTCTTTCATTAATATATTCTGTTGTTGTGATAAAGTGAAAGAGTTCTCCTTTGTCAAGTCACTTCTGAAACCAAAGCTCAGTACATGAATTAATTCAAAATTAGAGTCACCTTAAACATCTACAGCAATATTAATGGAAAGTTTTATCACTGAGGGATTGCTTTTAATGCAGGGTGATAGTTGTTAATAACTTTCTTAAGTTACACTCTAATGTTTTGAATGCATAACAAATTCACTTTCGATTCTGTGACCATGGTTCTGTTACTGAAGCTACTCAACAATGAAATTAACTTAACAAATTCCGTTTTGATACTCACTTGTTCATTTGCACGATAGACCCTACTCAACAGGCGTCAACGTGAGTTGCGCTGTTTGTGTGTTGCTGCCACTGTTCCTACTGCTGCAGTGAACAAACGTGTTACTTTCTGCAGCTTAGATGTGCAGTTTCTATTTTCCTCTTTCTTCCGCCTCTTTTCAGCACCGTAGCTTCTTTTCATTCTTATTTTCTTTACTCGTATTCTTCTCTTTCTTGCACGTTTCTTCCCCTTACTTCGCGCCGTTTGTTTTCCTTTTGCACATGCACAGTGAGATGGACTGGTCCAATGAAATGGAGACTGAAGGGGGGGCGACAAACATAATACAATATGCATTCTGTTGACGTTTTGCCGTGAGGATTTTAATCATAAAAATATTCATGTGTGTAAATATGTAATACCTGTATTAACCATAACTGCAAACATAAATGTATGAGGATTTCTACGGGGGCCCGTAGGAACTTGGGGCCCTAGGTAACCGCCTAGTTCTTCCTAATGGTAAATTCGCCCTGTGCTACCACGACTTGTTTTGGTCACTGTGAAGCAAAGCAGAATTTAATGTTTTATCAGTTTTGTTAAAGAGATCTGAAACAGTAACGCAAGTTAAAAAAACAGGATATTACCACCAACGCACCTGACTGCCAATGTGAGGATCTTCTGAAATGCTGTCCGTTTTACAGAACCAAAATTAACTAAAGTTAGACTTGAATTCAAACATGGAACATAAACCAACTCCATCCTCTTTTAACCAACATATGAGAAAAAGAAAAATACTCTTCTGTAAGGAATTGTAATGTCATTCTAAGAAGACACCATCTTTCTTTTTCCATTTTAAGAGAATTGTTTTCTAAAGGTTACATGTTTTCCATTTAACGTGATAAAAGTTTTTAATTATGTTTTCTGATTTAAACTAAGCTTTGATAAAACTTTTTTCGTTTTCTAGACAATTTAAGCCAATCATTTACAAGCTCTGTCAAATTATCGTAGCTTCACAGACTGAGTTTGCCATGTTATTTCCAGACGTTTACAAGTATCAGATACTGGAGAATGTTGTGATAATCTTAAAATATTTCACTGTTTTCTTCTTATGCCATTTAAAATTGCACATAAAGGAGTGAAAGTTGGTTTTAATCAGCTCTGCATTGCATCATTTCTTCTCTCCGAACTTCAAACACTTTGCTTCTCTTACTTTCTCTCTCTCTGAAGGACATTTGGTTGATTGATGGTGGTCCAGGCATTTGTAAAGAGGCTCCAGGTGGAAAGCTGTTATCAGCTGCAGGCCAAAAGATTAACTCCAACAGCTTCCTGCTCAAACTTCTCCTGACTAAATCCACCACTTTACTGGCTCTTCCAAAGATGGCACGCAAAAGCACACACATGTACCGCAGCTCCAGCTACATCCACTTGAGTGCCAGCTGCAAAATACAACTGCAAGAAAATAACTATATTTTCATTTTCTTCTTTCAGGTTCTCTTAAGTCTTCTTTAAAGTTAAGCAATTCTTGTTGAGTGAAAACAGTGACCGAATTAACAAATCTTCATTCAAACAAATAATTTTTCAATAGTTTTAAATTTTAACTGTTGTGTGGACAATAACACTAAAATGTTGATGTGTAGACAAATGTGCCCAACAGAAGAAGAATGACTTTTTTACACATATTGTCTACATTACCAAAAAACCTTCAAGCAAACCCAGTTAGACTTGTCTGCACAAACTACAACCCCCCAAACCACAAGATCTGTACTCTACTGGGAGATTATGTACACACTGTATATGTGTGCAGCAATACCTACTTTAATATTTAGATGCCCATGAAAACTGAAAAATGTATTGATGTTTCTTGAAGAAAACTTTTTAATGAAAATAATAACTATTTGAGCTTCAGTCTACAATAGGGCCGTCATTCCCAACCCCTGTCTTGCATTTTTTTAGGGCTTGATCCAAATACCTTAAAATTCAACCTCTCACCACCTGATCTTATCCTTTTAGCCCTCACTGGGTCAACAAAAGAACTACGATGTTCTGTCAAAGAAATACAAAAAAAACCATACGTAGCAAACGGCAGCATTTAGTTGTAAAACTCAAAACATATAAAGCTGTGCACATTTGCACCCTTCACAGAGTTCATGTCACAATGTACAGCAGTTTTGTTAAACTGGTTGAGGTGGGCTGTGTCTATAGGTCCTATTGTACATGTGGGCAAATGTATAGCTCCTAGCGGCAGCTCGGGATGTCACAAGGTCTCTATGGTAACTTTATTGGCACAAGGAAACATATAGTTTCCTGGTCTTTGCTCTTTCCTAACTGCCAGCACTATTTGGAAAACACACTGATGCATTTCCACCATCGCTTAAGTGGCTTTACCGATTTAAGGTATTCAGATCGAGCCTCTGTCTCCATGCAGCCGTACACCTTACTTAAATGAGTGGATAATTAACCTATTTCTGCTCTTGATAGCATAATAAAAAGGGACAATCATTGTAATAAGTCGTGCTGGAATAGGGACACACCTAGAGCATGCAGGGTATGGATCCCTTAGGTTTCTGGTTGACCACCATCCAGAGGTAACTATGTCAAAAAATAAATTGGTATACCGTCACAAACACAGATTTTGCTCTTTAATAGCATAAAGTGCAATGGAGGTATAGATTTTGCACACATTGATGACGTCAGCCTGGTTTAAGGATGATACAAAGCTACAAAATCTGATGAACTTTGATAATTGATGGTTATTTAGAGGTTAGAAACACCAAATATACACCAGGGTTTCAGAAAAAAATAGGAACAACTTTTTAATTGTAATTGTTCTGTCAAATGCTGTTTTCAGTAGTAACAATCTACCTACAAAGAAAAAAGAAGGGGAAGAATAACAGTTTTATTGCTGACTATGTGACATGTCTCAGACAAGACTAAGAAACTCATATTGTCAGATCTGAAAAAAATAAAACCACACCAAACAATTTATCCGGGTTGTGAAAACGACAGACCCATAGAGCTCAACAGCACTGGAGTTAATTTCCTTCATAGTTTTGGGGGAAAAAGTGTATCACTACATTGCATTGAATCAGTTACCGGGTGTGGTAACCTTGTGATTATAGAGCAAGTCTCATGTATGTCCAGAAACATACTTTTTAGATTAATTCTTGCATAAAAGGTGGCTCCTGGAAGTTTTGGGTATTTTCTTTAAATTAATCTAAATTGAGGCAAAGTTCTTTAAATTGATCATCAATTTAGTGATGCTAAATAAATCTAAATCTGAGTTATGGTTCTTTCCAGGAAGAAAAAAGTCATCTTTCAGGGAGCATTTTGATATATCTTGTGACAGATTGTAATGGTGATATAATTATGTACATCAATATACTTCACTGAATCTTATTAACTTGTTGATAAATCAGCTTCTACTTTAGCTTCAGCTTTAAAGCATCCTGGTCGCATGGCTCCAAGCATGAGAATGTTGATATGATTTTGTGGATGCAACATATTTGCATCCGGCTTTCACTAAACTGCAAACCCTTCATCTTCCTAATCTTCATCCGGCTTTCCTTTTCTACCGTAACGACAGGCAGCTGCTCAAACTTGAAGGAAGATTTAGCACACAAAAAAAAAAGAAACAGAAGCAAAAACAGAGGAGCACAAATGCATGCAGAGAGTGGGGACGGATGAAGAGAGAAGACATACGGTGAAATGCAGCCCAACAGATGGAGAGCTATAGGGATATTTGGAGGATACATGAGGCAGTTATCAGCCTATTTGGTTTCGTCTACAGGAGCGCCCAAGTGTCACTAATGGCAAAGTAGGGGCTGGTAAACACATTTCTGTGACAGCATGACACTGCTGAAAAACAAATCAAGCTCACCCTTCTCCCATTTCACACCCTCTCAACCCTTTTCTCTTTATCTTCTTCAATTACTCATTTCTTGTAATTCTGCTTTCAGTCTCTATCAGGTGTCTGTCTGTCTTCTCTTCCTGATCTACAGTTTTTCAGCCCATTCTTTCATTTAACTTCAGCCAGGCTGTGACTCAGTATATTCTCTTACTTTACCCCCTTTTCTCACAAATTTTTGGTATGTGCATCCAGTAGCTGAAAAACAAGGCCATATGTGTGGGGACAGCAGGTAATGCTGCTCTCCCGATGTTCCTGCTGAGGCAGTTAAGAGTCTCTCAGCAGGCCACACCCACTTCATCCCCACACAAGATGTGGACAATCACCAAAGCAAAAAAAAGCGGCTGCTGTTATCTGGCTGCTTTGCTTCCAATGAGACTGTGAGCAATAACACTCAAAAAAGGGCCTTGCTTTAACTTGCTGCTTCCTGGCTGCCTGAGCTGCTGGTGCAGAGTAGAAAAACAGGTGATGTTTTTTTCCTTATGACCGTGTACCCAATTGACTCGTTGGGTTGATGATTATATATTTATCTCCTTCTTTAAAGGGGCATAAGCTACATTTTGCCTGTTGGTGGGCTGTTTAACACTGTATTCAGAGCAAAACAAATGGCAAGCAACACCTTTCCACCTCCCCTTCAGCTGCAGCCCCACTTTGAACCCCAGTGAAACAAAGCACAAGAATGCACACTTTGCTATTTTGCTCCTAGGCTATGCTGCTTTCACTGGGTGGGGGTTTAGGGACTAAGCCCTGAGTTGCAGTCATTCAAATAAATGTGCATGAAACTGAAAAACATCACAGAGAAATGGTTTGTGACATCTCACCATTTTCCTTTAGTTCAGGGGTGTCAAACTGGTTCCAGAAAGGGCCGTGTGATTGCTAATTTTCTTTCCAACCAAGCAGTAGCACACCAGACTATAGTCATCTCATCCAGTCATCAGGTTAAGACTGAACACACTTGATGAAATGAATGGAGTCTAGTTTTCTAATGCAAGGTTACAAAGAAAGAAAGCAGCCACAAGGCCCTTCTGGAACCAGTTTGACATCCCTTCTATAGTTATTTACATCATTACTTTGTGGTTCTTTTTATCTAAAATAATACATTTTTGTTTATTATTATGAATGTATGAATTGAGATGTTATAATTAGATTTCCCTTTGGGATAAAGTAGTTCTGAATTTGAACACTTTTTAAATATGTTTCAATTCCACTCAATTTTTACACGTGTAGCAGAAAATATTATCATGAATTCAAATGAAACCCTCTGCTAACAGATAACATACTTAGATTCTCGGAAATATACATCACAGTTGATTTTAAGAGCAATTTGTTTGTGTTATAATACAAAAAGATTGTTTGGAGTCACTCCTTCAAAGCGGGATGAGATTTAAAGGGTGACTCCACAAAGTGTCATGGAAAAGTATTTACCTCCTTACAGATTTATAATAATGTACCTGCTGCATGCAAAAAGACATGAGACCATGATAAATAAAGATGTGCAGAAATTTAAAGCAAGGTTGGTTAAGTTTTATCAAAACCTTTGAGTATCTCCTGGAGCTTTATTCAAATCCATCAACTGAACATGGAAAAAAAATGTCAACCTTCCGAGTTGTAGAGGTCAACCGAAACTGACAGGTTGAGTAGGAAGAGCATTGATTGATGAAGCAGCCAAGGCATATAGTTATTCTAGAGGAGCTACACAGATCTACAGCTCAGCTAGATACATCTGTTGGCACCACAACTGTCATTCGTTCACACCAAAAATCTGCTCATTATGGCAAATTAGCAACAGACCACCAAAAGCAGTGCAACTGCTGTTTTGACTGAAATATTTTCATGGGTAATGTGATTTCCCAATGAAGCTATAAAATATGTTTAAACACTGTACAAACTAAAGGGAATAAATACAAATATATGCTACTGTCATGATGGAGGGAAGTCTTCTGACCCACATGCAGAATCAGACCCGGAAACAGCTGGTGAGTTTGTTTTCTT
>JAUZNJ010107894.1:0-20427 GCA_034780135.1 Jordanella pulchra | reverse complement strand
AAGAACAGGACGACACAGGGAGCACAGAGACAACAGGAAACTTCAAAAACCTCACAAGGACAGACGGATCATGACACCATCAGCCACTGCTTCAACCATTTAGTCAAGCAACGTTTGCAGTAAGTAGTTTTTAGAGCATTTCTATAACGCTTAATGTCATCAAAAGAGTAACTATGACATTTACTTCATTAGGTGTACTGCAGAGGTGGTTAGAGAAGCTACAAATTTTACTCAAGTAAAAGTAGAAAAATGTTGAGAAAATGTATGGTTGGCTTGTAACATCTGGTCTAATGTTTAAAATGATGGAGTCAGACAGAAAATTATGTGCAAATGCTGGTCTTTCAAAGTACAAAATAAAATTTTAAAGAAGTAAAAAAAAAAAAGGAATTACAAAATAACATATTTGGACAAGATAAAAAAAGTTCTAAATCTTTCATTTCTTTTTTTCTTTAAAAACACATTAAACCGCAGGTAACTTACTGTATCTTTACCGGATATATTAAGATAGATTTGGTGATTTGTTACTTGAAAATGTACTCAAGTACCCGTAGAGAGACTCTCATTAGAATATGAGAAGTAAAAGTCGAAAGTACAGTGAAGTACAGCTACTCCTAAAACTAAATTATATTTCTAAAAGTGACACGAGTACATGTAACTTAATAAAAGTAACCATGTTCTACCAAATTCTGGTTTACGTGAATAACTTTTAGAAAAGAAACATACTTCCAGGAGTAGCTAGACTGTATTGTACTTTTAGTTTCTACATAAAACGTAGCGGTTTTAGTCTTTAGCAAAGTTTGCAACTCCTACATCCACCTCTGTCCAACACTAGACTTTGACTAGACCATTCTAACATATGGAGGTATTGGTTAAAACCAGGATGTTGCAGCTGTAGTTGCATGTTAAGAGTCAGTGTCCTTCTTGACCCCGTCTCAATGTTTCTGGAGCATCTTTCAGTATTCCCCAATATTTAGCTCGTCCATCAACCCTTTAACTCTGACCAGCTACCTAAACTTAGGTAAAGGGTTGTGAACATGACAGAGAAAGAAGCTTCTGGAAAAATCCTTTGGCAAAAGTATCGCAATAAGATTTTATTTTTTCAAATTTAGTGCCTGAAGAAGCAAAGCACCCGACACCATGATGCTGCCGGTACCAATTGTCATTTTAGGGAGGGTGTTTTCAGATGTGCAAAGTTTGGTTTTGTCCCATCGGTTTTGTTCTTTGCTCTTCATGATGCCGTTTGTTTAAGGTGGGTGTCATCTAAAAATTAGGGGGACTTCTGAGGACAAGGGGTTGCTTTGGATTTTATTTAGTAGTGATCAGAGTAGAGAGGGGTCACTACATTTCTTTTTCAGATTTTCATTTGTAAAAAAAAAACAACAAAAAAACATTGTTATTTGTCCTCAACCTGCACAGTAAATCAGCGATATGTCATCTATTGTTGTAAAGTGAGGTTTGAGTACCTGCAAGACTCGGAAAATTGAGCAGAAATGTTTGTGTAATTTTGGTGTAAAAAACTAAAAGACAGTTTATTTGGTTTTATTAGGGAACTATTATTTTGCAGTCCAACCAACCGATAAGACATCAGCAAAGGCAGACCTCATCCGTAACCTTGACAACATATAACAAAGGGAGTACAGACTGGACCCGATTCTGAGGTTTTACTTAAAAACATTTCAACAGCAGCTGCTAAAAACTGCAGTCCTGTAATATATATATATATTTTTTTTCCTTTATCTCTAGATACCTAATGGTTTGATTCTTAGAAAACTATTTGAGTGCAATTATCTAAACAAGGTACTGTAAATCAAACAGCTGCAAGTTTTAGATGCAAGTTTAAAGATTTAATGAAGCCAGTTCCATACACCAACATGTTTTGTCTTTATTTAATGGAATTCGAGAGCAAACAACTTCCAGATGGCAGCAATATGAAATTATTCAGTCCTTTTTACAGGATCAAGCCCTGCTGCTGTCATCTCCCTCCGGAAGGAAAATGATTGGACCCAAAGTCGTTTCTCTTTGCAGCTCTGCAATAAAACAACATATTGGTTATCATCTGCTCGTCACGTGACCTGAAAACATTTGACGTGATCGGGAGGAAACCCAGTACAGTTTCCATCATGTAGGCCGTGCTCTCTGTGACTCATTAGCCCCCTCTCGTGGCTGAAATATGTATTACTGTCAGCCCAGTCTCCGTTACACCTCTCGCACACAAGATCATCGCCATTCTGCTGATCTCCACCTGAGAGTAACCAGATGTGTTTTACAGCACATTATTTGTTTGTTGTTGGTTTTTTTATGATTTAATCTTCCCAAACATGGACCTTCCAGCTATAAAAGAGCAGGCTTTATTCTCAAGGTCCTTTTATGAGATAGGAACAGCTTCCATTAAGCAAGTGATAAAAATCTGCAGGGAGGATAGAGGACAGTTTTTTATCGATTTATCCAAAACCTAAGAAGACAAAGTATTAAAATTGGCACCAACTGAGCGCCTGTGGTCCTGATGGAAGAGGAAAGGCTCCAGCTGAATGTGGAGGACTTGGTCCCGGATCAGGGGCAGGAAGCTGGAGCCGGAGTCGCTCAGCTGGGAGTCTATGAAACATCTGTAAACATCAGGCATGTCCTTAAAAGATTTAACGCCTTCAGATCCAAGCAGGAAGTGGATGGATTGACTGTGGAGGAACTGCAGCAGACACTGAGGATGAGGACTCACCCCTGGTGGTCTATGAAGGGGTATCTGGGGTGGGAGTCCACATCAGGGGTCAGGGTGGCCACACAGCTGCCTGCGTACAGACGGAGAGGAGGGTGGTGACGATGATAGCCTATTGAGGCTTGGATGTTCACCATTTCACTCATGAAGTAAATGGGTGAGTGTCTCTCACTGCTCCAGTCGTCTGATGAAAATAAAATAAAAGGTTTAATGATTTTATAACTTATTAAACCGTAAGCAAGCAGAACCACGGCGATCCTCTCAGATTATGTTTTCTTCATTTATAATATCATGATACTTTAAATCTAAGTCTTGAGAATAATTCTAAAGGTTTCCTGAGGAACTGTAATATTTCTTGAAACGTAAACTGATTTTGTTCCACTGCAGCTGCAGTCCTCAATCTAATCAAAGGGATTTCACTTGAAAGTCTAACAGAGTGTGTTGCATATTTCTAAAAGGGAAAAGAGAAACCTTAGAGGAACCTAAGAGACCGAAGAAAACTGAACTGCAATGGTCTCAGTAAATAAGGATTAACAAATGATTTAAAACCTTGGAAATCTAAAGGATTTAGAGAGGAATAAATCCACATTTCATGACACCTAGGGATGTTTTCAGACAAGGTCAGCAGAAAGGGCTCAGCTTTTTCATAACAACTAGCTGCCAGGAGGCTGCGGATGTCTCACCTGTCATGAGGTCGAGATAGAAATCAAGGCCGAGTTGAACCAAGTGGATGAGGAACGTCCACGTTGGCCTCAGAGCTCCACTGCTCACCGCGTACTTCCTTCAATTAGACAAAAAAAAAAAGCTGTAGAACGTTTTTAAAGCCGCAAACATTACATATTCTTTCTATCGTATTTAATAAATATCAACCAAAGATTTACTATTTCAATGTTTAGGTTTTAAATTGAAGGGAAAAAAAACTTCCAAAAAGAAAATAAATACATTTTTAACTTCATACATTTACATTTTAATGAATTCCTGGAAGAAAAAAAAAAAAAAAAGAAAATCCAAGTTAAAAAAAAAAGATTGAAAGCAGAATTTTCTGTTATTTTTATGGTCAATTTATTTTGGAATTTCAACACAGTCAGTGGAGAAAATGCTAAATATAAAATCAAGCGTTTGTTTGTGTTTCCAAACATTAGCTTCCACTGTAATATTTTTAGTGATGAAGAGCGATTGTCGACTGTCACTTGTGGCTCCAGAACCATAGGCTACAGACCTCTGCACTAGATTCTAGAAAGTGCCCCAGTCTGGAGAAAAGTACCAAGGTTCTATCTAGAAGATACCCAGTAAATACAGGGGAGTGGCTGGTGTGTTTGGGAACGAACATTTCCTAACGTAACAGCTACTACGTAACAACATAGTAGCTTCTAAGTTTAATAAAAAAATAAGAGCCTTCAAGTTCTTAACTGTGTTGAACGCCTCATTTTTAATGTTTTATTGCTGTTGACTTCAAATGTTTCCCTTGAATAGTAAAAAGCACAATGAATAAAACTTTGTAATTAATTTTTGGTGTGATTAATTTAAGTGTCCATAATGGTTCACCTTTTGTAGCTGCACAGTACAGGAATGGTAGTTCGGTCTATCTGGAAAGTCTCACCAGGTGAAGATCCAGGAAAGAAGAATAGAAGAATGTTACTGTAGAGAAACGCCTGTATACTGAAAAATAATCCAAAAATGACTTTCAGCCAGCAGGTGGCAGCATGGAGCAGCTCTGATCTGGAGCAGCTGAGGGTGAAAAGGTCTCACCCACCGTCACTCTGCTCCCACACTCAGCCACAGGAGCCCTGATGATGAACTCTCCATGTGACCAGCGCCTGGCGGTGCAGCGATCCCACCCAGAACCGGATGGTCCGAGTCTCATTCCGACCAGCTTCACTGGGAAGTCTGGGTCTAACAGATGTGGTTTCATCACGATCTCTATGCGGTCTTCCTGACAGCTTACTAAAAGGGCCTGGAGATCTTGACCTGCAGCAGGAAGCTCAGCCTGAGAGCCGGCCTCCAGAGCAGCCCGTTCAGGGTAAGTCCGAAACAGTGGTTTAGTTTGATACGTGTAGCTCCTCGTTCGCAGAAAACAGGTAGTTAATAAGAAAAAAAGCAGGAAAACAACACATTCTTTGGTTGGTTTACAGCTGCTTCTCTGATTTGGTCTTTCTGTTGGCAGGCACCAAGAGAGGCACAGCTGAATCTGATTGGGCCTGATTACCTGAGCGGCACAGGCATCAACAGACGATTGCTAACCTTCCAATGATCCCAGAAACGTGCATCAAACGAGTCAACAACGTTGTTTAAGAAAAAAAGGTTTATTTCGATATATAAAACTGTACATGGTGCAATGGGAAGGGAAATCCTTTTATGATCTTTATAAATGATATAAAAGTTTCATGTAGCAAAGTGCACATTGTCCCATCAGCACAGATCGTTTCTGCTTCTGTTTCTGAGATGCAGCTGCAGTCGAATGCCAGAGTGTTGTCTTCTCTGCTTTTTATAGTTCGTTTAGTTTTTTATTTTTCCTCAAAGTTCTCCAGCGTCGTGCGCCGTGCTCTCCTCTTTCTCTGCTCCCGTTGCTTCTTCAGCTCCTCCTTTATCGCCCATGTCACCTTTCCACACCTCCTTGAGACAGTCTGCATGTAGAAAAACAAAAACTTCAGGAGCACAAAGGCCAAATATGTCAATTTATGATTCAGTTTTGTTTGTTGTCTTCAGATTTCATAAGCTAGCATTGAGTGTTTCACAATAAAAAGCAGCTGTGTTCTATAAATCTGCTTACAATATTTTTTTACAATATATATTGAAATGTCTGCATCACCTGATCTCTGAGGTCAGGTGTGCAGCAGCAGAGAAAGGTAAAAATACAGGAAGGCTGGCCCTGAAGACCGGGTCTAAATCACAGGTGAGTGTCCTGCAGCTTTTAGTTTAGGTCCTACACGCCTGAAAACACAGCTCAAATACATCCTCAGTGAGCGAACAAGCTCTGTAGTCCTACTACTGGCCTAATAATGTGATTCAAGTGTGATAAAGCAGAAATAGATTTAAACAAAGCTATGGTTGTTAAAGAGCTAGCAAGAACCAGAGACTATGAGTTTTACAAAGGGGTGTTGTGAATAATTCTGTTAACAGCCAAACCTGATGAGCGTGAGGAGGAGGAGGGACAGAGATGAAGGCATCTGATTGGTTGTTTTCTACTCTGACCGAATGGCGGGGATGAGTCGGAGCTTTTAAAGGCTAGCGGCTCTCGCAGATGTCTGATTTCTTTCGTTCCTTTTTCTAAATACATAAGGTATTGGACTACTGTCAGGACCATTTCACTCATTTTAAAAAAAGTGCTTCTAAACAGGATTACCAACTATAGCTTTAAAGGTCCCAAATCACACGATAGTATTTATTTATTTTTTATGGCAGACTAAAACACGACCTTATGATTCACCGAGGAGGAGCTTTAAAGCCATATACACTTTGTATCCGCTCCGTCATCCATCGCAGAATTTCCCATGATCCCCATGATATGATTAAAATTTCACATCGCATTAATGCTCATGCTGCACAGTAACACATCTAAGAAATGATGGAAACGGCCTCAGCTCAATATAAACTGCAAATATTCCTCTGTTTAGGTCACGTGTCTGCGTGCTGAAGAGCATAGAATCCATGTTTATTCTCTAACAGATAATGAAGGTGCTGAATAAGCAAATGACTTTCAAACAAGTAAGAGGGGAAGATTATTCAGGTGGGCAATGTTTCGATACCCATGCATGTCCATAAATAGCTGCGTAAAGACACGGGGTATGGTGTAAGGATGGCAGCCTTGGCACTGCTTGGAAGGCACGTCCTGCTGGTATCAGCTGATTATTAGCTGCCCAGAGAAAAGAGGAGCACAGAGACACTGTCCATCTCTGTTCCAGATCCAACCACCCATGTGTGCAAAGGGAGGTTCTGCAGAAGGAGCTGATTGACAGGTTGGTTATTTACACCCCAATGGCAGCTACAGCAATATGTTACTCCCTATACAACGTACTTGAATTTAAATGGAAGAGCAGATTTCTAAATGGAATCGGAGCTAAAAATGCGTTTTTACTGCTATAAAGCAAGATCTGTAAATGTAGCCTCATTTTTTCTTTTTTTTTTTTTACAAATGGACTCCATTTAAATCAAAGCTGTGCACGTATTTGTGATGCTCAAATGTGTCTGAAGTGGCCCATCACCCCGGGGATCCTTTACAGCTACTAGAATAATAATTACAACAGATCTAGAGTAACACTGGGAACAGACTCCAAGCAGGCTCTGTGTGCAAGAGCCGACATCTAGATATGCATGTCTTAGACAAACTTTTATTGTCTTTTTTTGTGCACGCGTTGAAGCCAAAACGAAATTCCGTTGCATACAGCTTACGACGATGTAATGAGATTCTAATTGAGATAGAACAGCAGTGCAATTCAATATAAAATGTCTGGTTATTAAAATATTTATCTTATCATCCAGGCTTGTTTTTAGCGTAGCCTGACTAACTTACCTAAGCTAACTTGCGTGGTGACAGAGTTGCTAATAGAAACATGAGGATCATATTTCCGTCTTTAAGAACATTACAATGATCAGCTTATTACGCTCAACTCAGCAGCTGACAGAACCTTTCTGGACTTCAGACAAACATTGTGGAAGAAAAACAGCCAACACTTTTATTCTAAAAATGTTTTTCTACATCTGGCAGCCTCAGGCGCCATCTGCAGGACAGGAGGCAAAATTACAGAATGAAAAAAACAAACCAATGTAGGTCAGTGAGGCTTTAGCGTTGGGATTGTCTCCATGTGAAAATAGCCCAGAATCTTTTCCAACTTGGCCCAAGCCTATACTGAAGGCAGTAAAACGTATCTTCCTTGTGGACAGATCTAGTCCTTCTCTACGGTTTAAGGTTACTTTGACTGCACATTCCGTTATGATGTTTTTAAGATTTATAACGTTAACCTAAAATAGAAAGAAGACATTTCTTCACAAAGACACTTTGATATTTTTGAGCTTTGCTTTTGATTGCAAAGCTATATGCTGTTTTTTTGCACTTTAATCCCATGACATTTGCAAAACCTTTGGTTGTGATTCTCTCAGGGTACCCCTGTTTCTAGTTAACCTTTTTTTTTTTTTGCTGTTACCTTTCAAAGCTGTTGTCTTAACCTTTATATCTGCATTTGATATCTCAGTAGATTCATTAAACCTTGGTCGAAAACAAAAAACAAAGAGATCAAATCATTTTATCGCTGCATCATCAGAACTTCAAACCCCTCTAACCCTCATACCTCGCTCTGACGTCTTCAGGACGTGGTTCTCACAGAGGAAGTTCTCCAGCCTCCGGTCCTGATGGTGGAAGTACCAGTCCTCCACCACCTCCTCGTACTCCTCCAGCATCGTCTCGCACTGTAAGCACAAAATAACGCTTTTGTCTTTAAACACTGATGCACATGGAAACACTGCAGAGCAAACATGAACCTTTTGGATGCTCTCTAGCTCACCTGTTTTTTCATATTGGTCACCTCAGCAGACGGTTCATCCCAGAGCTCATAGGGCATACCCAGGTCTACTTTCACTCCTTTGTTGACCAGATTCCTCAGAGTCGTCATGGTTTGACTGGAACCCTGCAGTCAGACGATAAGAAGACAAACCACATGTTTGAATACAAACAGTTTACCAACTATGGTGGTGAAATGGTAGAAAATAATCGAAGCAGTAACGTCTGCTAGAGCCCATCTATATAAGATTTAATAAAAAATGACCTTGGCGTATCTGAGGCTACCAGGTCTCTCAGCATGAACGTTATACTGCAGGATACGCTCGCATATGTTGTCCACTGCCTCAGTCAGCCGAGTTTCTCTTAAATAAAGCACAAAAAGTTAATTACTGACCTTCTAACAAACAGACATGAAACTCTGTGCAAAGCTTCTAAAGTCATATCAAAAATCCATCTAACCTTGAGCACATAAATAACAAGATTCAACACAGATATAACAAACATTAAGCCTTACTGGAAATGTTTAAGTACTCTCAATTATTTGTATGCTTGCAAAACAATGTTATGTTGAAGCATTTCTGATTATATAGAAAATAGGGGTTCCTACAGGCTTAATGCTCGTCTTCTTTTATTTCAATATCTACATGGTCCAAAAAAGAAAAAACAGATTATGGAGTGCAGCTTGCCATATGTATGCGGATGACGCAGCAATTTTATATTATAATTGCTACACAACCACAGGCCTTTGTAATTAATGTGTGAGGCCATAATATTAAGGTGTGGATGGATTTAGGGAAAACTAAAATAAAAGGGGTGTATATTTTAGACTTAATAAAAAAAAAAATTCTGAGGAAATATAATGAGAACAAAAATGTTTAATTTAGCTGAGCAGTAAAAGAAAAAGTGTCACCGCTTAGAGGTGTCATAGTTATCCAGCATTTCATTAAACTTAATGACAATAGAAGCATAAAGGAAAGCAAAAATATATAGGATGTCATCATGGACCGGGAATTTTACCAACCAAATAAAAGTTTTTATATTTCATCCTCTAAATACACCTTTGGAAAATAGCGAAACTAATGAGGTTATTGTCAGAACAGGACACATGAAAAAAAAATGATGCTTGTTTTTATTTTATTTTATTTTCAGTAACTTACTTTATTTAGTATTTTGTTTTGATCTTTCATGTTCTTCTCTATACATACATATAAAGTCTCTTTAAATGTTTGTTTATTCCTGTTCTAATTATATTACAAAGAACCTTTAAAACACATTCAATTCTATTAGACTTCTTGGGTTTTATTCACTGTGTTCTTAAAATCAGTTAGCTGGGATATCAACAACTGGGAAGGTCTGGCAAGACCTGAAAACTGAATACAATAACCTAAATATTGAACAATCTAATAAACCTGCTCACAGTGATGACAGCAGCCATTGCTTTTAAAGGTCATGACCCCTAGTGGGTCTAAGAAGGTATGCAGGAGGGATTGAGACTTCTTTTTTATTTTTAATCTAAAAATGTATTTATTTAATCCCACGATAAAAAAAACACATCCAATTTTTCACCTATTTATAAATGGAGGCATAAAAATAATATATATCAATCAGAACATGTATACCACCCTAAATGCATTCTGCACACCGAGAAGAACCAATAGACTGAAACAAACTTTACAACAGTAAAAAATACACAAAATCTGTTCGCTATGTTCATGCTGTTATTGAACCTACATACACATTTATAATCAAACTTTTTTAAAATAACAGCTTATCAAATACACAGTATCTATATGCACTAAGGGGGTGTTCAGATTGAAAAAAAAAAAAAAAAAGTTAGAATCCCCTGCTTTAAAGCCATAGCTGATCACCTTTCATTCTGGCAGTGGTTGAACATGATAAAGATGACAATAGAACTGCAGACTTACTAAGTGTTGTATCTAATTTTCCTCCTCCTCTTGCCAGTGTCCAGCACCTCTCCCACCTCCAGCACCTCTTTGGAGCGACCAGTTTTCTCCAGAGCCTCCTGCAGCTCCGTTGTCAGAAACTTACACACTGACACACACCGACAAATTAAAAACCATTTAAACTAATTCTAAGCTCATGAAATGAACACATTAAATGGTGCAGAGATACTGGAAAGAATCAGCGTTCAGTTGTTTTTAAAAAAAAAAAAAAAGAGTATTTTTCTCTGCATACCTTCGCATTTATTAGGCAGCCTCTCGTCTTCACGCCCTGCAGCAAAGCCACACATGAAAACCACAGCTAGAATTAAGGGGTTCATTTTAAATACTTGCTTAAAACGAAATATTAGAAGTTTAGTGTCACGTTTTGGCCACATCTGCATCCTTTTTTTTTTCTCTTTGAACGTTCTGTTGCGCATGCGCGCTGCATCAGGGCAGACACGATCAGTCGATAGCCGCTGCCTCGATGAGAAAGGGAGATTTGTTTCAAAATGCATAAGCAGAGGACATGAATAAGATAAGAGGAAAGTATATCAAGTTGAAAAAGCTTAATGTTTTTTTTTTGATAGTTACGAAATGCATCCTCAAAGAAAATAAAATAAATTTCTACTACTTCATTAAAAAAATGAATAATAGAGACTTAAAAAAACTGAATGATCAAGAATGAGCTTTACAAGCTCAAAATAATGTTAATTCCAGCCTTAACTTGTGTTTACCTTTGTTTACTCTGAGCCTCCAGTAAATGCAATCCCTTAGTTTGTAATTGTGAAAGCAGTGGTGGCAGAATCATACTGAGGTGATACTTCCATTCAAAAAAACCTCCATTTCAGAAAGCTTACAGAACAGAGGCAAAAATAGCTGAAAAATAAAGCCAGAGTTAGTGGTGAAAAAAGAACTATGTAGAAAACACAGTCTTGTGTTACAATTACCCAGTCAAACAAACCTCAGTTAACTTTTATCCACCAGAGATGGGGAAGCTGTCAGAGCCCCGCATTATATCAGAAATTTACCTCAATATAGGTACAGCAGGTAAAAGATAAAATACGCATGTCAGTGTTTCCTTTGTATAAACATTTCTCACTAGGTATTTGAAATAGAATTTAGTTGGTGTATGCAATCCAGACAAAACTTTATTTGTCAATATAAAAGATATATATATTGCTGTTTTTTTAGTTATCGAAGTATTTCACAGAGTGATATACTTTTTTAAAAAGTAAAGAGAAAATCACAAACAGTCTTCCATATGGTCATGGCTATGCAGCAGTTTGAAACTTTAAAAGTGCTGCTTTGGCCATAATCCAGAAGTGCAAAGAACATCATTTAATCATAAACCATAAGATTTCACATAGAAGAGTCAAAGTAATTATTGACATTTTTGAACATTTTTCCTCAATATTTGTTTGCATCAAAAGAGTAAGCAATGGTGGCAACATCATATGACCTATAACCTGTGGCCTTATCTCAATATGACTGAAGCGAAAAACAGCAAAAAAAATTAGGTTATCATTAAATCATTAACTGTAACAAACGGAAAAAACAGAAGTTGGTCCAAAGGACCTTTCAGTTGTGGTTTCTGTGCCAGCACTTATCATCATAAGAAATTATACAATTATACCATTAGAACAGGGGCCAGGACCAGTTCTACAGGGGCACTGGCCCCTAGTGGCCCCAGTCTAAAACCTCCCACAGCTAAAAGGATCTTAATGTCAAGATTGCACCAGTACTTCCTTATTACTTATTGCGGTTACCTTTTCCTTTATAAAGCTATGTTTGTACCCAATAAACACAAGAATATGTTACCTTAACTGCAATCATCTGAGTTAGCAGGAAATGTACAAAATAATCAGCTTTAATTACTCAGTATAATCAACTTTCAACATTTGGGTTTACAATTGTATCCAGCTAAAAATCTATGAAAAGAACAGAAGGTTAGGATGCAGAGAGATGAACCCCAAAATCTTTAAGAATTGGAAAGAGTTATTTAGAAAATAAAATATGGACTCAAAATCCCACCTGAGCAGTTAGATACCCATCTCCATAAGTTGCAAATTAGAAGAAAAACAAAAGTTTTAAATATGATTTTTAAACTAATTTTAAATCAGAACTCAATTTCTGAATAGATTTTTTGTTCTTGTTATTACGAACAATATGGAGCGAGTGTAAAGTTAATTACCCCGTATTTAAATACTAACATGTTCAGCATTTATTCCACACCCTGTAAAATTCATAGAAGTTTCTCTGTTTTTATATTCTGAGTATGATTCAAGTTTTTGATCCCTGTTTACTTAAAAAATTAAAAGCTGCTGTCTGTGTTCTCATTTTGTCCCTTGAATCGTTTCCTAAAATACTCCCAGGCTAAAACTAGAAAACAGGTCTAATTTTAGCTCTTTCAGCTCTTTTTTAGTGTCAGCTGTTCAAACGAGTAAAATTTACGTCGAATCAACGAGACACTTGGCAGCGAAGCGGTTAAAGCAGAAGGTGTCAGGCTCTTTCTTTCTCAGGTGACAGGGGCAGCGCGGTTGACAGCAACCGATCCTTCAGGAGCATGTGAGGGAGACACAGCAGAGAAGGGAAGACCTGAGGGCCGAAGGGGGGCCGGAGACCCCAACCATGATGAGATGAGGACTGAATGAAAGAGACATCAGAAAGAAGCACAAGAAGGAGGTGTGGGCGCGACCGCCTGACAGATCCCTGGAAGAAGAAGTAAGTGAAGCCTGAACTTTTAGAAAACACCCTTGTTTATGCTGAGGCGTGGACGTTTAGACGCAGATGTGTGAGGATAAAGTATCAGAAACCTAAGATTAACTGCATTAACCATAGATTTTACTGGTGGGAGGTTATTCCCAGCTGTAAGTGGGTGTTATGTCACCCTGCCTGGTGACCATATGTCTATTGTCTGTGTTGAGGGAGATACAGTTACACAGAAACACCCCAGCACCCCACCCCCACCTCACACACACACACACCAGAAACACAATATAATTTGTGACATAAACACAAAAACTCAAACAAGGACTAAAGAATATGTACTCTTTTATTTTATAGATAGTAAATATATTTTTTATCATCTTGAGGCACCAAAAATCCTGGACGGGCTCAAAAAACTGGGTTGTGAGAAATGTGAAAGTCTTAAGTTACTCTTCTTCCCTGAATTATGATATAGAGAAGTAATAAACAACTGGGGGAAAATGACTTCCTTAATGTCTGTCATATTATTCATCCTTTCAAGCTACTTAGTCAGTGTAATTTATAAAAAATAACAAGACAAAGACAAGATGAGACAAGATCAAATCCTTTATTATTAAAAAAACAGCTGGTCACAAAGTGGATATAGGTGTCAAGGTTGGTTGAAATGTTTTTGTTGTGCAGGACAACTCCTGGTTTACACACAATTAATATGTTATTGATATAAGTAATAATTAATTAACTGTTGCAAATTAATCAGCTGGGTTTTATGAAGAAACTGTGGAAAATGAAACATCTCAATCCTCCTTTTTTTGTAATATCTAATAAGCAGGTAAATTCCTACATAAATACCAAGGTTTTTAAGTCAGATATGAGGCTGTGTGCTTGGTGAGTCTCCAAGAAAACAATGATCTCAAGCACAGCAGCAAAACATTTATTCTAAACTTTGGATCTACATGCATGAAGAGAGTTGGTTTTTTTTTTTTTCCAAGCCTCAAACGTACTACCTACCTGAGACATTAAAAACAAACTTTGAGATCACATTTACAGATGCAGTATTAACAAATACAGCTCCAATTATTAATCACTAATACATAAAGGTCCAACAGCTATTTCTAAGATCTGTATGTTGTGAAGGAATCATTTAAGCAAAATATGTTCTGGGTTTTTTTCTTTCATTTTAAACGTATCCTGTCTAGGAACTGAGAATAGGCATTCAATACAATATAGATGTAAGCCTTTTAGTTTCCTTAATAGATTTTGCTCTGCAGAGACAGAGTCCAAAATACCCCCCCCCCCCCCCCTTCAGTCTTTATTTTTATTAATAAAGATCACTACAATAATAATTCATGTAAGATAGCAACAACAGGGATCCACAATAAAACAACAGCCACCTAATATTCTGCATAAAAGCTAAATTTAATTTTAGCGCACAAGCATATATATGTATTTACCTTTATGAATAACTACAACTTTATGAATACTACAGTGGGATGGCTGCCTATCTCCAAGACTCAACTTAGCGAAGCCAATCAACCTAACAGTCATGTTTTCAGACTGTGGGAGGAAGCTGGAGTACCCGGAGAGAACCCCACACATGCACAGGGAGAACATGCAGACACCATGCAGAAAGACCCTGGGCCAGGAATTGAACCTGGAACTTTGTTGATGCAAGGCAGCAGTACTACAAACTGTACCACTGTGCAACCGGCAGCCAAGACATT
Organism: Jordanella pulchra; assembly: GCA_034780135.1. Classification (NCBI taxonomy): domain Eukaryota; kingdom Metazoa; phylum Chordata; class Actinopteri; order Cyprinodontiformes; family Cyprinodontidae; genus Jordanella; species Jordanella pulchra. The sequence goes on along the minus strand of JAUZNJ010107894.1, from coordinate 5,853 downwards.
CAAACAAAAATCCTGATAAACAGTGTCAGTGAGAAAGATTTACAGCATCATAAAAGCTCCAGAAAGTTGACTGTAAAGTGGCTAAATGAAATATATATATATATATATATATAAATCCGGAAAGCTTATATTAGCCTGTTTTTTCCATCCCCCATCCAGTTTTGATGAACATTTGAAATCAACAACCATCTCTTTTCAAGCTTACACCATCTGACCCAAACTATCAATCTCAATTGAAAGGGAGTTTGTTACAACGCCTAAAACAACTGGTGAACCATAAAGTCTAAAGCCTAGCTAGTGGATCACCAGTGAGAATCAAGAGAGAAGCTTTTTCTGAAGATTTGAAACTTTAAAATAAACAAAAAATGGCAACTTCCTCCATAGGGATCAAGTATACCTTTTTGTTCTCTGTTTGAATCCTTCTATCATTGTCTTTCCACCTGTATTTCAGTCATTTGATGTGAGAATGCTGGAAGCAGTGAATGACTTCCAGGGACAGAGCTTCACCAAGCTGAAGCGCTCCTGCCTGCGTCGAGGAGTGCTCTTCAAAGACCCTTTGTTCCCCGCCACCAACCAATCCCTTTTCTACAAGAGGGCACCCCCACCTGGACTGACTTGGAAGAGGCCGGGGGTAAGTTAGATACGGACTAAGAGTGTCCAAAGAGGGCGTGCAGGTGGCGCAGTGGTTAGCGCGCACGATCCATGTACGGAGGCCTTAGTCCTCGACGCGGGCGACCCAGGCTCGAATCCGGCTTGTGGTCCTTTCCCGCATGTCTCCCCCCCCCTCTCATACCCCCTTTCCTGTCAGCCTACTGTCAGAAAAACGAGCCACTAGTGCCGTAAAAAGCAAAAAAAAAAAAAAAAGAGTGTCCAAAGAAAACTGAAACCTACTTTAGCCAATGCCTTGCTGCTAACTTGATAAATCCATCACCTCTTGTCCCTGATCTAAATTAAGATGTAGCTTCAGCATGCCGCATTTCAACAGAGAGGATTAATTAACACCCTTTCTATAATTAGTAAGGTTGTCAGGCAGTGAAACTTTATCTCCGATGGAAGACGCAGATGAACAGTCATTTCAGTGAGTTTCTAGTGTCTCAGTGTACTTATGTCTATTCAGTCACTGCAATTGAAAACTCCAGTTAAACCAATCATGTTGATTTGAATAAAAGCCCCAAACTTTAAAAACAATGTTAATGGTCAACAATAGGTCTCTTAGTTGAGTGGTTCAGGTGTACCTTAAGCTATAAATGTTTTATTACTTTCTAGACATTCTTTATATAGAATTTCTGTGCAGACTTCAAAAGCCTGGAGTTTTATTTTAGTTTTTAAAGTTGGACAGGGTGGTGGTAAATGGTTAGCATTGTTGTCGTGTTGCAGGAAGGTCCTGGATCTGAATCTCTGGATGTGTTTTTTTCATCCATGGAGTTTGAAAGGTCTCCCCCTGCATGCGTGCGTGCTCTTAGGGTACTCTGACTTCCCCCCACAGTCCAAATTAAATAAACTAGCTCTACGTACTCATGTCATTTATTAGCTCTAGAATATTTGTGGCAAAACTGTCTCAGTGCTGCTCTAAGGGGTCGAACGTTGGCTTCTGCTGTTGAATTTTCATATTGGTTCAAGTGGCACATGTTGGTACATGCCTACGTCCCTGGTACAGACTTTAGTCACCATAGATATAGTTGAGTCAGCATTTTGAACTGATAGGGCTTCCACCCACTGGGCCCCTAAAAGCCTACCTTGTTGTCCAAGATTTAAAGAGACTATTTTTAGGGCGAAATTTCAGTTTGGGTACAGCCTATCCAGGGATGGTGTCTGAGACCTTGCACCCATCAAAGGCGCTGCCCTCCAGCATCGAAAGGGGTAAAAAATGCTCCACCTCAAAAGATCTATCAGTGGCAAACATACTAGCATCCCTCTGCTTAATGTCCACGTTTCAACAAAGCTGGGCTATTGGCTAAGCAGGCTGCCTCTCATTCTGACCACACTCCCATTAAACCTCTACTACTCATCCACACGTGTCCCTGCCCCTCGGGCTCTCCTGAAACAGACCACATTGGTGGCATTTTCTAAAATCTATTGGGTTGCGGGTCTATACTTTAAAAAGAGGTGAATTACAATTTAAAATCTTATTGGCAAACAATATCTGCTCCCTAAAGTAGATCTGATGCGTATTTCCTTTTAACATGGCCCTTCTTCCCTGTCTTATCTATTTAGGAAATATGCAAGGACCCTCGTTTGTTTGTGGATGGTATCAGCACTCGTGACTTGCACCAAGGTAGTCTGGGTAACTGCTGGATGGTGGCAGCCATTTCATGCCTGGCATCTGAGCCTTCACTGTGGAAGAAGGTTCTCCCTTCAGACTCGTTTCTATTTCCTCTCTGTCTCCCATCTCTGCACCTTCCCCTCATGTTAACTTTCACTTCCCTTTTCTTCCCTCAAGGTCATTCCTGACCACGTGGATCAGGAATGGAACCCAAAACGCCTCGACTTGTATGCAGGGATCTTCCATTTTAGGTTCTGGCGCTTCGGACATTGGGTAGATGTTGTGGTGGATGATCGTTTGCCAGTCAGTCAGGATGGAGTCCTGCTCTTCTGCCGCTCAGCAACACCAAGAGAGTTTTGGAGTGCCCTGTTGGAGAAGGCCTACGCCAAGTAAGCAGAAGCAGAAAACCATAACCTGATGGATAGGGAACATTTCCTACTCTTAGATGTGATTAAATCTCCCTTCCCATAGTTCTTTCAGATGGAAATGAACGTTAAAGTTCCTTAAAGCCTTGCGACTACTTGCTGTAGCATAATGCTAACAGATGGTTAACAATTTATTGTCCCAAAGGAACAAGAACCTTTTAAAATGTGAACCTAATTCAACACATATATGAGGGGAACTGTGAGCAAGAATCGATTCATTTGAACTGAGTTTAGAACAGGTTCTTCTTAGAGATGAAGTGACACAACAAGGTCAGCTCCAGCTTAGAAAGATACATTTTCTAGCTCAGCTGGAATTTAAAGTTAACATCTTGATTTTCTTGGGAGAAACATTTATGGGAACAGGAGAAAATTGTTTTTAGAAAATTTTACCACAGTAATAAAACGTGTAGGTAGGAGAGGTCTGTGCAAAATACTGCAAATGTGAAAACAGGCCTCAAAGACACATTACCTAGTTTTTGTGTCAGTGTACAATTTTTTAAAGCAGCCTAACATTTAACTTCTGGGATGAGCATACTAAAGAGAATTAGAAAGTTAAATCTGCATAGGGAAACCAAGCATATACGTCTTAAGTAGTAAAATATACTTGAAGTATGTGTGTATATTTGAGGCTGTATGTATAATTGTGAGTCTTTGATGATTAGGTAAAAATCCACATTTAAACTGCAAAAGATGTCAGTATTTCAATCTGCATGATGTAAGTAAATATTTAATCTATTTAGCTTTTATAAATCTACAAACTGTTGAGACAACTTTCTCATAAATGAATGGAGTGAAATTTGAAATTGAATGAATTGTATGTCAAACATGACCCACTGAACCAGTTTGGTTTCAGATTAAATGGCTGCTATGAGGCTTTGGAGGGAGGAAACACTGCAGAGGCCCTCATCGACTTCACTGGAGGAGTTTCAGAGCCTCTCAGCCTGGACTGTGAGGCCCTCAGCCTGCAGAGCGAGCAGAGGAAGGCACTCTTCCAGACATTAGCTAAAGTCCATGAGCACAAATCCCTCATCACCTGCTCCATCCGGGTATTTTTTATCCTGAGGTTCTTCAACATTTCAGACCTCACTTTGAAACTGTTCAGCATTTTCACTCTGCTTCACGTTTCCCAGCCAGCGGAGGGGGAGACAGTGGAGTCGGTGTTGGACTGTGGGCTCGTACGGGGGCATGCGTACGGCATCACAGCGGTGAGGAAGGTGAGGCTGGGGGAGAATCTGCTGAGGACAGACGGGACGTCCCGTCTCTTTATGGTGCGCATGAGGAACCCGTGGGGGACCACAGACTGGAAGGGGGCCTGGAGTCAGGGGTGAGAACGCTTTGAAATCTTTTCTTCTGACTGCTGAAAACATTTTATTAGAGCTTTAGGAATAAACCCTCAGCTGACGATGTGGTTTACAACGTTTTACAATGCCACTGCAACTTTTCTGGACAATTTCAGACGTTTTACAACAGTTATGGAAAAGTTTTACAAGGAAACATCTGCTGTTTACATTATGAAGGTCTGAGAAACTCTGGAAATGGCCACCGAGGACCAGTAAAGCTTTCCAGAAGTTAAAACACTACTTGTTTATTTCTTACGCTCTGTCAACTATTTCACAGTAAAGCTCATCTACAGCAAATCACAAACGTATTCACACTCCTGGAAGCTTTTCTCTTTTTGTCACAGTATACACATAAATACTTGAATGTTTTTAATGTGATCTTATGAGATAGATTATCATACAGCAGAGCGTATATTTAAGTAAAAAGTAGTTTTAGTTCCACTGTGTTAATACCTCGTAAAAACAGCTTTGATTGCAATCACAGCCATAGATCTAAAGGGGTGTCTTTAACTGCTTGTACATCTAGAGACTGAAATTGTTGCTCATTCTTTTCTGCAAAACAGCTCCGATTTGGTCAGAGTGGACCGACAGTCAGAGAATATTACATTTTTAAGACGTACCACAGATGATCTGATGGATTGTTGTCTTTACTTTGACTAGGTCACACTAACACGTCGATGTGTTTTAATATCGAGTGCTCCATTGATAATAATATGTTAGGTTAAGTTTTGTCCTGCTGAAAGGAGAAGCTCAACCAAAGTCAAAGGTGTTTGATTTTTATCATCTATAACATCAAATGTCACAAGTTTCGTTCAAATGTCCACAAGAAAAGAGAAATTGTTTAAGACACTTAAAAAGATATATCAATTATAGACAAAAGCATGTCTTGAATTATATATAAAAACAAATAGATAAAAGATTCACAGGATGTAGGCTCACCTGATAACATATCTTATAAAAAAATGTAAAAATCTTATTAAAAAAGACAGAAATTACACTGGTGAATACACATATATTAAAGCAATATCACACTCAAGGTCGTGCTATATCGGTGAATATCGGCACTGGTGTGATTCGGTCCTAAGCACGAGGCTGCAAGCCAAGTGCTGCAGACAATCAGCACTGAATATCAGCACTCGCTTGGAACTCTCTTGTCCAATCAGAGGTGTAAACCATTGATATGCTAAAATGATAAAATCATGCTGGTATGTCTTTACTGAACTAAAACAATCTGTAACATCAGCAAAAAAAGGTTTAAGCCATTTAGCATGTTAAGTTTCATGCAGATCATCAGAACAGGCAAATACTGGAAAGAGGATATGCAAATATAATTTCTGCCCATCTATTATATTTATTGGAAAAGCAGAAAACAATAGCGGCGATAGTTTCTTTATCTATATTTAACATGTTTGAAAGGTCACTACAGACACTGTGGCAGGAAGGAGGCATTTTTACAATGAAAAACAGGAGAAAGAAAAACATGCAAAAGATTTTATCCACTTGCACCTCTACTATTGTACTCTTAATGAAGGATGTCCAGATCCAATTATAATAATAACAACTGTATCAGTATCGGCTGTGTCTAAAATCTCAAATAGAAGCATGCTCACAGAAATACCTCACTTCTTTATTCTTCTGTTTTAAAGTTTCTGAAATCCATTGGTTAATACTAAGTTGATCAGTTGTTCTAATACTTATCATTGCTAATAATTGTTCTTTGTTTTAGTAACATTACTTGATAAAATCTTTTCTAGCATTCCCCTTAAAATGAGTAAGAAAAGTATTTGTGTTAATATCATCTCAGTTCAAATGTGTATTTAAATAT